>JAPTHN010000038.1:658883-869983 GCA_026936325.1 Platynereis dumerilii | reverse complement strand
GCTACAGTTGAAGCAATAGGCTTAGACTAAAGGAGTTGTTGAGTGACAAGCAAGTGCGGGCATCTAACAGCACAGCTTCTTATCATTGACAATTCTCTTATGGAATGCACTTCTGGCAAACGTAGTACAAACACCCTCGGTAGAGGCTTTCAAGTCTAAATTTCTTAAATTAAGTAAAATATTGAGTGTATTACTCCTGCGATTTTAGCTGCACTGAATATTGATAATACTGATGAAACTTTTATTAATAAACTTTGGCGGATTTCAGTTGGTATGATATGACCATGCGCACTTCGCACCTGGCATGTGATATGCCGTCAAGGCGGACTGTGTACTTGACTTTACTTGTGTTCTGCTGGTGTACCCCAGATCAGCCGGGGCTGCTCAACCACCATCTTTGTGGAGGGAGCTGAACCCGTTAAATTTGGTGACTGTCGTATGATGATGAGATGAGAAGACTGCGAGTCTGGAACATGCCCTATTAATTCAGGGATGCCCAGGGTCTTTCAGTTGCCCCAGCATAGAATACTGGATACAACCCGCCTCCATTTAATGTCCCATGGGCTCGGACTAAAGTGAGTTCCGGGGTGAGATTTGAACCAAGCTGCTGTTGACATTCTCATTTTCGTTTATCTGCAAATCGCATATAGAGAGAGTGGGAATTCGCCACAGCTGAAATATTTGAGTTCATTGCGATGGAACCTGTCTCATATTGATTACCTTGCTTATCACCTTTCACTATTTGAACCGACACTTTAGCCTTCAAAAGTGTCCGGAAACACCAGCACTAAATGCTAATTTCAAAGGTGAAGGTAGTCACACTTTGAAATTCGAGGAAGATGGAATATATTGGTATGGAAAGGTAAAGGTCACATTGCTTATGTCTGGTTGTCAGGCAATTTCACACTGACACGTGTCATCCGAGTGCTGAGGCAACCTAACAAATTGTTTTTTATCTGAATAAATTTACAATACAGTCTTTTTAAAAATGCTTATAAGAATGCATATTTGTTTGCAGACCTTTTATCATAGGTGTAGGGGGGAGGGTTGGTCTAGTGGTATCATCCTGGACTGCCAATCGCCGGACTGCCAATCAATTATAATTTAAGCTGTATTTCTGGAATAGACGTGAATTTCTATTAATGTTTCAATACTGTATGAACGATGTGGAGGCATGTGTCACTGAACCAAAAGAAAACATTTTTGATAATGACAGGGAGGAAATAAGGTTACTGACACTTCATCTATTATCTGAGCATGCAATATGCTCTTTCTGTATATGCAGAAACATGGTAACAAAGTTGCATCAATTGTCTCACATTGCACTGCAGTTTTTCCCAGGGGTCTAGCACCTATGTCCAGTTCAGATAGGGTCATTCTCTTCCTCTGTCTCATATGCATTTTGCAGGAGAACATTCTTGAGGATTCACTTCTCATACTCGCAGACAAATGGAGGTCACAGCCAGACTTATGTAAAATAAACATGCATGTAGTTGCATTGTATGTTGCCATCGTCCAGAAATCATGTATAGCCAAAACTACCTGGTTATACTCCTTTCAACACGTTTTGTGTTTAAATATCTATGCAGTTTTCAGTAAAAATGGGCAGTAAATTAGACTCTGCTGTATTTGATTAAAAGCTGAGACCATCAAGTATCTTCTGTAACGGCTGTCACTCCAACAATTTGGCAACCACCTAACAATCATCTGTGTCGAAAAGCTAAAATGAAAAATAAAACACAGGCCACTCTCTTTCAAGTTATAATTTTATTGGAAATTGTGCACACATATTTCTTCCTAAGAATGGGACGAAAACGTTTGGAATTTCATTGCTGGAGTCAGTAGGTTGTGTCACTTTTAAAAGAATGAGCCGTTCCCTAGAATTCCACATTGTTTTGTGCAGAATGATAAATTTTTGACTCCCATTCCAAGCATGTTTAGGACATCATGAGATGGACACATTGGACAGTGTGGGTCTGTACTAAGATCAATACTGAGCGCTATACTCAGGAGCAGATTACATCAACTGCAAACTGCTATTTGGAGATAAGATTTGGAATAGATGGCTGCATGGAAAAATTCCCACGTGGCAATCTGCGCCATTTATTAAAAATGAGATCACACTGTCTACATGTTGTCAAGACAAATTTCATGTTTTCATGACAATAAAATCATGATCTCATCTCAATATTTTCAATTTTTACACCAAACCAGCCAAACGTCCACGTTTTTTAATTACTGGTGCTTTAATTATCATGCTATTTGAAGGTTCTTTACCAAGTTGCAAAATAGCATTTATGTTGTGCCCAGTCTGATCGGTCTACTAAGAGCCAGAACGTCATACATTTCATGGATTGAACAATGAAAATAGCAAGTACCAGTTGGGATTGCATTAACACTTAGGCTGCATGGATTTCCAGAATTACGTTTCAATTTAAACACATGTAATGAAAGGAAAGCAAAGAACCATCTTGCGAGATCACAATAAAACCTGCAGAAATCAGGAAATTTGGGAGAAAAGTCAACACATGCAATTACCAAGGGCAAAAAGAGGGGGGGGACAAGCAAGGCTACCGACAATATATCATCACAAGGATGTGAGCAAAAGAAGTATTATGAAGACAGCATATCAGGGCAGAGAGATCCATACTTGACCCTTGGACACCACAGAATTGGGACATTCTTTTGAAGTGAGTCTTCCAGGTCAGAGAAAGGGATCTGAGACATTTTTGATGGCATGAGGGTCTCCTAATTCCCCATATATAGAAGCAAAGCCTCTTAGGAAGCTGTTCAATACCCTTGCACAAAACAAAGCCAAGGAAAGTATTGACTATACTAGTGTCTCAAGGATTAGGATGTTTGAATTCTTTAGTTTTTGAGCCCTTGCGAAATCCAATGACTTTGTTATCCTTGACTAAATTCAGTTAAGGCGGATAAATCTGCAATTTAACTTCCAAAGACAACAAAAATAAACAACCGTTTGCTTCATTTACACTGTCAAACAGTCCAGCTCCATTTTGCATGTCAGTTATATCTTTGAAAGATAATATTATATCGATTTTGAGAGATGACATTTTCCATATATAAGTGTAAGCATTGACCACAACATGAAACAGATGGTGACCTGCATATCGTATTCCTAATATTTGTGAAATTTTTGGATTCTAATTGATTATAATTGAATTGTAATCGCAATTAAAAGAAGAAGAAATATTTCACACAAAACATGAATTTACACTCGTCATTTCACACACACTACCGGTCACTTCATAAGAAAAACTTCGCTCTTGGTTTTCACAAGTTGCAGCATGTTCAAAGACACAATTAAAATGGATTAGTTTTTTCTAATCTTAGTGAAATAAATCATTGAAATGCTTGCTTGCTGAATGTTTTTGAACAAGTTCGAAAAAGTTAGGTTTTATTATTCTCAAGCTTGCCCTGTATCAAAGGATAGTAGGGAAAAACGATAAATTTAGTTTGTAATGACTACAAACAAGCTTCGTACAAAGGAACAATTTGGAAAGGATCCACTATTTATACCGTCAGGGTTGGCAAGTTCACGGCAAGGTGTTTTTTACCAGGCAGTTTTTATCGGTAAAAATCGCCTTGCTGAAAACTAGTTTTATGCAATATTCTACCGTGAACTGCCTTGAACCTCGAATTGGCTCAAAATGTTAATTTTTACATGGTAATGTGTATATTTCACAAAGGACTAAAGATATTCCAACTTCTTAATTATTGCAAAATATACTTACAGTAATGATTGATAATACTTCTATTGACAAATCATCTGCATTTAAATCATTTCAAGGTATATTTTCCTATTTGTGGGCTTTTGGATTGAGCAAATTGAGGCCGATTTGGGGTAAAAGGCATTAAAGGCATTGAAAGGTGGTTTTAACCACTTTAAGGCAGTTTACAACAGTTTAAGGCAGATACCATACCTAAAACAGTTTATGGGTCATTCCATGGAAAATAGGGAAATTATAAGACTGATTTTTGGGGATTATCGAATATTGCCAATCTAATCGGTTTTCTTGAAATGCAGAATTTTGGTATTAACATTTTAGCTGAATATTTTGCAGGTCGAAATTCAGTTTGTTGACCAATGAGCATCTGACGACAGCTGGCAAGTTCCAAAAACTTAAAATTTATCATTTCTGTTATGATACAATTTCTGTTGATGTACCCTGTATGTATGAACCTGCATGTTTCAATCATTTATTAAAGAAATATTCAAGTTTCCCATATATTTACTATATTTTGGTTCTCCATGCATGACTTCAGTTTTTGCCTGTATTTGGGATAAAAGAAAATTGAAAAGTAACAGATATTATTCTAAGTCTAACCCCTACAGCACTAAATCCACTTTGGCATCTTATAAAAATGAGACAAAACTATCTTTACTCCAAAGCACTATTGGAACACTGTTAGATAAGCCAATTCATGTCCAGATCAGAGCAATACATAAAGCCACACGGCAGTTTAACTAACTATAATCGTAACATGAATGATGTTTTGTAACAGAAATGATGATATTGTAACACTAATGTTGTTAACTTGGAAAAATAGCCTTATCTTTGACTGTACACAATTAAATTCAAATCACATTTCGTCATAATCATTACAGAAAATGCATAGAATGGTTCAATGCCAACTGTGCATTTTCATACATCCTCTGTTTACATTTAAAGCACTTGACTCATTTCTTGAATATTCTGCTATTGCCATGTTGTGACCTCACCAAAATGTTCCATAAAAGGCAATTGATTACTTTGTATGGAACTTATTTTTAATCCTTAATTGTTTTTAATCTCCGTCCAGTTATGTTATTTCTATGCATGAGTAATGTAGGCATGGCATCATTTCTGTTACGACATTGTCGTTCCTGTTACATTTGAAGTGTAAAATGTAACAGAAATGTTGCGTAACAGAAATGATATTTATTCATTCAAATATCAATAGCAGCATTGGAACAAATGGCTTTTAAACCACCTAATCACCAGTTGATCGTGACCTTACAACCCACTCAGCACATGGTTCCCATCTTGCTCAACATGTTTTATATATGCGAAACATGCGTAACAGCGATGATCCATCAAAAACCTACTCAACAACAGTTATTTTGATGACGACTGTCAGACCATTTTTGGTGATACTGATCCAAATGAAAGTTTTCTCGTGGAAAGATCTTGCAAGTGCTGACACCTGGGGGTTATTACTTGAAGTGTAGGATCAACTGGCTGTGCCAATTGCAACAGAAATGAAACGTAACAGAAATGATGCAAAATAAGAAGACATATTTTCGGTGAAAAATTTTAAAGTTAAATTTAGTGCTAAAGCCGAATAATGCCATTTGGTGTTTCAGCTTAGCCAATGCAATAATTGAATGAACTGATTGCCTTGTTACAGTCGTTTTTAAAGATATGTACAGTAGTGGACAAAAGTTTAGGCCACGTCAATTTTTTGGCAATATTAGGGAAAATAGGTGCTCAGCTAAAAAATTCTGCATGGATTTTCTTGCCTATGTGTCAGGGAAGTTCTACAAGAGAGAAAACTTGATCTTTTTTATCACTTCCTTGAATATGTGTGATAAACCAAAATTTCAGGTGGTCTAAACTTACGTCTGATGCTTGCTTATATCCACAAATGCCCTTAATGGCATTGTGCATTAGCAGAAAGGTGGCTAAATTATTCAATGTTATTTTTGACAAGTTATTCAAACATGTTTCATGTGATTTAAAGGCAATTAGTCATGAAACAGGAAAAAACACATTTTTAAATATTTTTTAAAAATTTCAACTTAGGAGTAATAATGGTGATTCAATGAGCCAAAATTGTTAATAAATATAAGGTCAACTAAAAACAACTAAGAAAATATGTGTCTGACACATTTTCATCCTTCTAATGGAGTATGAATACACTTGACACCCAGTCATACTGCAAAAATGGTGTTTTTGCCTGGTTTTGTCCAAGAGACTCCCATTTGAAGCATCATAAAACAATGAAAGTATAGTCTTCATTCACCTGAGTATGTGTCCTGATAAATCAAACAACTTTTCTTTGTTCGCTTTACTTATGATGAAACTACAGCCACTTCTATGGAAGGCGTAAAACTGGTCCATTCATTAACATTACTTTTCAGTACACTTTCCAGAGTGGCATCTGTAATTTTGTCTGTACTGTAGGAAAAGAACAAAAGTTTGTTGATTTTATCAGGACACATACTCAGGTGAATAAAAACTCTCCTTTCACTGTTTTATGATGCTTCAAATAGGAGTTTCTTAGATAGTGGGGCAGATTAAGTCAATATACCATAAGAATCTTTCACTTGGTGATGCAAGCACCAAATTTTGCACAATTGTGCTTCAGAACCTACTCTTTCAAAAAAGTACGTTATCCAGGTTAAAAAACAATATGGCGGCCATTTTTCAAGATGGCCGCCACTTCAACCATGAAAAAACTGTTTTTTGCAATTGAATGCTAAGAGAATTGGTGATAATAACACCAAATTTGGCTCAAATATACTTCAGAACCTGCTTATTCAGAAAATTACGCTAACCAGGCTGGAAAACAATATGGCAGCCATTTTTCAAGATGGCCGCCACTTTAACCGTGAAATATTGGTTTTTGCAATTGAGTCAAGAGAATTGGTGATACAAGTACCAAATTTGGCACAAATGTGCTAAAGGGCCTACTTTTTCAGAAAAATACACCATCCAGGTTGAAAAGCAACATGGCGGCCATTTTCAAGATGGCCGTCACTTCAACCATGAAAAAACTGGTTTCGCTATTCAATTTCAAGAGGATTGGTGATGCAAGCACCCAACTTGGTGCAAGTGTGCTTTAGAACCAATTTTTCCAGAAAATATATGCTGTGCAGGTAGGAAAATGTTTTTAAACAACTGTTTCAGCATAGGTTGACCAGGAATATTAATAGTTGGATGATTCTAATCTCAAGTAGCATTTGAGTATCAATCTAATTAGCAAATAATCTGCAGTTTTAAAAACAGTGGCAACTGAGTGAATACAAATGAGTGTAAGAGAGTGGTGACAAAGCACAACCAGGAAACACTGTGTGACTCAGCATAGAGTTCAGTGTTTGCAAGTAGTGTATTAGACATAGATGTAGTTTACTAATTCTTGTAATGGTATATACCGTTAATCAATGTAGTTTTTAGTACTTAGTGTCTCGAATGCTATCTAATAAGCCCGGTTTAAAGCTCAACTAAACATTTAATATTAATTTATTTGTAGAATGTAGATGTAGTGACAGGATGTGCAAGCACAGGAAAGCCAAACCAAGGGAAACATACAGAGCTTCAGTTACCTGGATGTTGTACATCTTGCACAGGACGCGAATTGCACTGAATGAATAAACAGGCAAGGTACAGGCACTAAATGGCTGAACTTGTTGTGTCCCATATTTCACTGTGAATTTGACATTATGGTTAGCAGTGGTTAGGTGGTAAAAGCATATTTCCATGGCCTTTAATCATATTACACAACATGTCTACAAATAATCCATTGACTTCTGATGTCAAGGCTGACTAGAGAAAGTGCTTCCCATGCCACTTAGATTCAAAAGAGGAGTTAAAGTCTCCCCAAACCTGTTGTATGATTCTTTCTGATGGCTACTTTATGACAGCCAAAAATGTACCACTCTTTCAAGAAATCAATCTGCTGCCTATCAAGTTAGACATATCCCAAAAAGATGAGGGAGATGGTATTGATGAAACACTGAGGCAAAACACAACCACAATGCGATGGCATTATCATTGATTGGTTCTCTGTCGTGCATTCATTGTCTCCAAAGACATCCAAGACAGTTGAAGAACGTTCTGTCCAAGATGTTGTTCCCAAAGCACTAATCTTCTAATCAAGATATGAGAGGACATACATATACATAAGTTTGGATATCTACTGTATTTCAAGCCTGAGAGGTGAAACTGGATCTCCTAACTGGAAAAGGTTTTCGTGAGACAGTGACAGCAAGACAGAACTTTTCAGATTTCTGGCAGACAAGATTATTACCTTGTCTCCTGACAATATCATAGTTGTGGCAAAAAGAGAAAGGCTCTCTCAAAAAAGCTGATTTGTCTTGAAACTTAAGCCCTGCATTCATGAAGAAGCAGACCCAAGAATCTTCAAATATGCTTATTATGCAGCCAAGCAGCAGGCAAACTCAGTGTTGATTAAGCATCTGGTGAAGATGTTGTTGTTAACTTGAAATTGCCATCAGTGCTTTTATGACGCTTCAGGTGTAGGCTTGGAATTGCTTTGGGCTGGATTTGTTCAAGCTGAGTTCACCTCAAGGTGAGGTGATTGCCAATTCATGATATGGTGGTAATGTTAGTCCAGAAAATTCCATGGGCATGCTGTCTTTTTGTGCTTTCACTGGCTGTGATGTCATATCAGCATTTCATGGCGAAGGGGAAAGAACAGCATGACAGTATGGTAGTTCTACCCAGAAGTTACCCCCATCTCCAAAAAGCTTAGTTTGTACCCAGCTGTCACAGAACATGCCAACCTCAGCATTCTTGAGAAGTTTGTCATCGACATGTATTACAAGAATAGCACCGCTGACAATGTTGATGAGGCAAGACGTGAGATCTTTGCTTATGAGTAAAGATCTCACAATGCCATTCCACCAACACTGTAAGAGCATTCCTTGTTCGGAAGTTGTTCAGCATTTGAAAGAAACTAAGCTGCCTACAATTACCCAAAGCCGGATGCCAAACTGACGGTAAAGGCAGATGCAATTGTTATCACGTTAAGGAAAAAGCTTTTCCACTCAATACAGCTTCCTGACCCAATTTTCAATAAGAAATATCAAACTGATTAAACTTTTTTGGATAACTTCAAGGATTAGAAATATCAAATTGAGACAGCATCGTCTAAATCCTGTCAAAAATTATCTTCTCAGTAGTTTCTTAGACTTCTACAAGTTATGAAAAATTAGATTCAAGATAATCTTTCAAACTGAAGTTGCCTCTAAATAGCCCACATCAGTGCTGATGGGAAGTAAAACACAAGCTCACTAACTCACTCAAAGCATAATTGTGCCAAATTTGGTGCTTGTACCACCAAGTCTTGACACCAAGTCTTGACATCCTATGGCAAAAATGGTTATTTTACGTTTGCCGTGGCGGCCATCATGGAAAATGGCCGCCATATTGTTTATCAATTTGGATAATATACTTTTTGGAAAGAGTAGGTCCTGAAGCATTATTTTGCCAAATTTGGTGCTTGTACCACCAAGTCTTGACACAGAGTCTTGACATCCTATGGCAAAAATGGTTATTGTACGTTTACTGTGGCGGCCATCGTGGAAAATGGCCGCTGTACTGTTAATCAATCTGGATAACGTAGTTTTGGAAAGAGTAGGTGCTGAAGCATAATTGTGCTAAATTTGGTGCTTGTATCACAAAATCTCTTGGCATTCTACACTGTAAATTTTGAATTTTGAGTTGGCTTAATTGATTGAGTGATATGGTTGCACAATTCCTTTGAGCCAAGATAGCTTGTTGTTTGCAAGTTATAACGACATAAAGATTATCATAACTCAAAACAGCAAGCTATCATGGCTCAAACAAATTGTGCTACCGTCTCACTCAATCATTTGAGCTAACTCAGAATTTCAGAATTTACAGTGTATGGCAAAAATGGTTATTTAACGTTTGCCGTGGTGGCCATCTTGGAAAATGGCCGCCATATTGTTTTTCAACTTGGATAACGTAATTTTTGGAAAGAGTAGGTCCTGAAGCACATTTATTCCAAATTTCATGCTTGCATCACCAAGTGAAAGATTGTTTCAGCTATCTGCCCCACTAAGACAAAACCACTCAAAAACACCATTTTTACAGTATGACCGGGTGTCAAGAGTATTCATTCTCCATTAGAAGGATGAAAATGTGTCAGACACATATTTTCTTAGTTGTTTTTAGTTGACCTTTTGTTTATTAACAATTTTGGCTCATTGAATCACCATTATTATCTCCTAAGTTGAAATTTTTAAAAATTATAAAAAAATGTGTTTTTTCCTGTTTCATGACTAATTGCCTTTAAATCACATGAAACATGTTTGAATAACTTGTCTAAAATAACATTGAATAATTTAGCCACCTTTCTGCTAATGCACAATGCCATTAAGGGACTTTGTGAATGTAAGTAAGCATCAGACGTAAGTTTAGACCACCTGAAATTTTGGTTTATCACACACATTCAAGGAAGTGATAAAAATAGATCAAGTTGTCTCTCTTGTAGAACTTCCCTGACACATAGGCAAGAAAATCCATGCAGAAATGTTTCATCTGAGTACCTATTTTCCCTAATATTGCCCAAAAAATTGACGTGGCCTAAACTTTTGTCCGCTACTGTATGCCATTTAAACTTCGAAATGAAAAGAAAGACATTCATTCTGTGACAACTCAGCCAAACATAGGACAGTGCATATTTTCAAGCTTCATTGAGAATTTGGCTTTATCATTTCATCTTGTAGGTACAATTGAGCCAACAACCCTATCAGCGTGCCTTGGCGGCCCAACGTCGGCCCAAAGCCGGTCCAATGCTGCTGACATTGGACCGACGCCGGGCCGACACCGGACCGCCGAGGCATGCTGACAGGGAAGCTAATTTAATGGACCTCAATCCCTCCAGGAGCCCAATGACATTGGTTTATATAGAGAAGACACAAATTTCCCTGTTTTCCGTGGAATGGCCCTTATACATGCAGCTGCCTTTTTGCCAACCCTGCATACCGTAAAGCCCAGCTAATAAAGCATTGCATACACATTATATATACAGCCAAATAGTGGTGATTTTACGCCCATGCTTCATACAGGAAAGTCAACCTTCGTCAATAGGATATCAAGTTCCTCTAACAGAAATGATAAAACACCTCCTTTGAAAATTAATTTCATTTCTAGCAACATCTGTTTTATGGCATATCAAACATTACATAATATATATTTTGGCTAAAAGTACACAGAACAGATCATCCCTGATTTTGGGCATGCCTCACTTCCATCACGCAAGGTGAATAATAGTCCATTGGTCTCCCTGTCAAAAATTCATAAAACATGCTATGCGTCAAAGTAGTTAGCAAATACTGGAAGAATAACTCATTGAAATTGATTGGCTTATAGCCTACTTCTTCCATCAGATGTGTTTTTGTACTGTAGTTGTTACAATCTATATTTAATTGGGTTAATCTCAGGCGGGTGAGTGGAGCAGTAATAATGGCAATAAAACTAATTTCCTGCTTCCTGAAATCCATAATGTGACAAGCTAATGTGTATAGGGGAGAGCGGGGCACAGTGAGACGGTGGGCACAGTGAGACAAAGCCCGTAGCGTCTAGCTGGTACCTTTTACAGATCAACCCTCTTTTGTATAGTACAAAAAGTAAGTAGGCGAGAGACTGACCTATATCCTGAATGCCTACACAGCGTATCGAGAGTGGAATTTCAATATTTTGGTTTTTAGCCAGTAAAAGTAAATAATTTTGCCAAACAACTTTTTGTTTTAATTCCCAAGAAAAAATTGTATAATGCAAATCAATTGCCAGGGATTCAAATCTTGATTATTTGTCTTAGTTTGGTGAGATGATGAACCACAATAAAGGCATCCGGTCCGCAGGATTCAAAAATTTTATAAAGAGAGCTGCCGGGGGCACAGTGAGACAGTTTGAGGCGGGGCACAGTGAGACATCACAAAATATACTCAAAACGACCTGAATTTAATGCATAGCTCACAATTCACTATTAAAAACAAAATGCCTGCTATAAACTACTGATTTTAATGAGTCATATCCAAAGGGAAGCATCCGAAAGAATTTTGATTAGTATGTAACAGGTGCGGCAGGTTAAATAAGTCGTGCATGTGTCCTGTGCGATGAAGTTTTGAAACATGCTCAAAAAAGGACCTAAAAAATCACCTAGCCAGCTGCTTTTATAAGAGTACAGTAGTTTCCGTAGCAGCAATTGATAGAACAATTCCGCAGGTCCTAAGGATCGACGGTTATGTCAGCAGATGCCCTGTCTCACTGTGCCCCGCCGGCTGTCTCACTGTGCCCCACCCACGGGGCACAGTGAGACATTTAACGAGCATGGACGTAACTCAAAATTTCTCTAAACCTGTAACAGGTAGGAACCTGAAAATACTGGACAATATACCCAACGTCATTATCTATAATGTGCACCTGGTCTCATTTAACTCGTTACTGCCAACATTTTGGAAAACTTGAAAATAAAAAAAGTGTCTCACTGTGCCCCGCTCTCCCCTACTGCCATGTCAGAAGAGAGCATAACTTTAGGATCCGTTCAGAATTTATGACTGGGAGGGGGTGACTTTTGGCTACTGGGTTAGATCTCATCTCAGGGGAATATGAAAAAAAATCATAAACAATTTGCACGTACGTGCGAAAGTGCGCCAATCAGTATGCGCTATTGTCCAATTATCAAATAAAAGGTGTGCATGTAAATAATATATAAACATGTGTGAGCATTGCCTTGTATGTTTGTCTATAGGTGTGTGAGATTGAGGGGTGGATGATTGCGGACTTTCATTCTGCTTGTAGTTATGCACTTGGTAGGCTAAGCAATGCCGAGACAGCAGATTGAAAGTGCTGTCCATCATAAGTTTTAACTTGGGACCAAGCGATTACAAGTCCAATGCAACACTGAGCTAATAAACCTTAAAATGTCCATTTGATGAGGACCGAAAACGGCCCTGAGTGGCAGTAACCCCAGACATGTATTGATGGATGGCTGATTGGGGCTTTATGTCCTGTATTTTTGCACTTGGTAGGCTAATTAGGACAGAAAGAGGACACGGCAATGGACCCCAGACATTGGGGGACCAGTAAAAAAATAATAGAGCGGTAAGTAAGAGCAATTTGCACCAAAGGCGCAAATTGCGATCGCTTAGCGATTCTTCCCACACTAGTCATGTACGTACTGAAAAATCATGGTAGTGTATCCTTTCGATCAGAACGTGTCATTCTTTGTTTGGCCATGTGATCTACATGCTCGCCGCCATTATTCTACCACGCATGCGCAGTTGCGTAAATAGAATGACTCTGTTCATGGTGTCGCAAAAACGACAGAGGGCGCGCCGAAACAGTGGCGCTCCTTGCGGCCATTCACGAAATCGGCAAAAACGATGCAAATTAAAAAGTTTCTCATCAGATTGACAGTTCACACATACTGACATAGCAATACAACAGCGTTGGCCTTGTAAAAATAGACCTGCTTACCGCTCTCTCCCGGCTTGGCAGATTACATATTATTGATTACTGTTGAAATATACAATACCTGCTAACACCAATTTGTATAAACCACTATCTTGACACATTATGACACCATTAAAAAAATGCTTAAGCCTGATGCCATAAAGGAATGAAATACTACAAAGAGGAAATGAGACACGTGTTGGCCTATATCACTGTCTTGTGTAGTTCAAATGAAATCAATATACATTTATTTTTGTTAGTTCTTTGAAAATGTGGAAGGCCTAACGCTTGAACTAAACGAAATTGCCCTCATCAAATGTATTGGCTATTTGCTTATTTTGAATCAAAACTGGGGCAAAAATTCAAGACTTCCTGATCAGGCATCGTCTGTTTAAATCATAGAGTAACAAGGGGCAAGATGCCAGGGTTAGGTAAGAGCCCCCCCCCCGCCAGGCTTATAATAAAAACTTATACATGCTTTTTCTTGTGGATAGGATTGAAGCTAGAGGCCTTTAAAGGAAAATCCCAAATGTGCAGGGCAACCAACAACAACCCATATAGTTGAGATTCAAGAACAAAAAAATGTGGACAGTTTTCGTAACTTCTGTTAATTATTTAAAAGGCGTTGTCAGAAAGATATAATTTGGAAATTTGATACCGTACAGTGGACATCTGCATTGGTCTACTTCTTGACCATCATCTAGACTTATATGATTTGGATCATGATTTTTGCATTTTTGTTTAAAATAATAGGGTCAAATTAAAATAAGCATGATTGGGGCGAAGGTCCCAGCATGCAATGGGGCATAAGGCCCCCTTCACTGCTGCTTCAAGCACCATTCAAACATTGCTCCTTAAATATTGATGGAATAACTAATAAAAAAAGCCCCAGTATTGAAACATGGAAAAAAATGTGCAAAATTTAAGTCTCAACAGAAAAAAAGAGAATCTAAAGAAAAGTGAATAAGCTGCCTTGAAAAAGATGGAAGAAAACCTAAAACAACTTTCATTACCATACCACTATAAAAGGGAGGAAGAACGGGTGGGGTAAAAAGGCAATTTGCAATCGTTTTACAAAAATGCCCGTACTATTTCTAAATCGGTGGAAATCTGTTTCACTAGTAGAAGTAGAGTCAAGTGAGTTTATGCAATTGCGAAAGCATTTTAATAATCAATCATAAAAAGTAGGACAAAGCTGCACGCCCCACGCTTCTCTGCCAACTGGGAGGAGTCATAAAATCCAATCTCTATGATATACACATTTTTGAAATCACTATTAGCACCATAGAACTTTGTGAATTGGCTTGTACATAAACTGAGGAAAAGATAACCATGTATGTATCTTAAATCATTACACAAGTCCTGTTGGATAAACAACGGGATTATTAGAATAATAAACTGTTGAGTCGCCATACATATGTGACTTTGGCATAACTGTCAAATTGATGTCGATGTTGCATTTTAAAGGAAGCGCCGCACAAGATAAGAGAACAAGATGAAATTTTGGGTCCTGCATATTTTTGTTGCTGCACAAACATTGGAATTGTCACTGACAGGTAAGGTTACACCTCACGTATATATAAACATAGGCTGCAGAGCAGCAAACCTTCAGCGAATAACACCTTTAGACGTTTACAATTACATCATAAAATTTATGAGTTTGCTAAATTGCATATAGGTATTCAATAGTGGTCAATTCATATGCCCACTGCCCAACCGTCTGACTATTTATTTGCCAGGGTTTATAAAACCACGGAAATGGCTTATTAGACTACTTTATGGATATTATTGTGCAGTTTCATGCATGTACAAAGAATAGGTTATGAGCTGTTGGTTGGAAACCAAAAACCAACGCTTTTATACAAGTTTTTCCAATCATTCAAAAAGTGTTAAATACATATAAAAAATAAAAAAGCATGGCTACATTCTTTAGGTGATATGTGTAGGAAATGTCATTGCTGTACACCGCCTTCCCAATTATTATGCAACTACAATTTTTTATGATATCTCAAAGAGAAATAACGCTATAAAGATATCCTTTACACACAATGATGTGTCTGCCATGGAGCCAGTATCCTGTAAATTTTGCACAATTTCGTTTGCTCAATGAGGAGTTACGACATATAATAAAGTTTTGAGGTGTTCCCAATTATTATGCAATTTGAAAGTGCACCCACTACCTCACCAAATTAATTAAACTGATCTTAAAATACCGTGAACACTTACCTCTTGGCACGAAATGAAAAGTAGAACCATCATTTGGAACATTGGTGCTTTTACATATACGCAAATGATATCATTCCCTTGCATTGAAATAACATGGAAATGGCAATCTTTTTGCAATAAAAGCTCTGTGTCAGTAAAAACATTTATGGAATCACTATCAACCTCAAACTCAGCTTTCTTAAGTAAGGTTTCGGAGTTTCCCCCAAACCAAATGAAATCAAATTTCTCCAGTGCACTTGAACGATATCTATCAATGAATTCCGGTCATTCCCATTTTCAATGCCATTTCAATGGGACAAAATTATGGTTGCATAATAATTGGGAACGCAGTGTATATGCAATAGTGGTCAAATTTTGGCTCCGGTATGAAAAAAATTGTTTTAATATTTTTTCTCAATATAACAAAAAGTACAGAATATCTATCAGTCAGACCAGCAGACACAACTAGAACCTATAAGCCATATGTGTACCAAACTTCATCCATGTACATGTCTTAGCCTGAAAACAAAAAATATATATTTTTATATTTTGTCAATTTTTTTCAAAAAGTATAATATATAATATCTGTCAATGAGACCATCACAAGGCACAACTCGGCAGTACAAACCACATCTGTGCCAAATTTCATCTATGCACTTGCAATAGTGACTGATTCCTGGCCCGGAAACGGACAAAAGTAATTGATATATTTTTTAATTATTTCAAAAAGTATGGAATATCTATCCATTAGACCATCAACAGGCACAACCAGACCATACAGGCTATATGTGTACCAAATTTCATCCACGCACATTCCATAGAGGCCGAGTGCCGGCCTGGACGATCTATCCACCTGGCACCCGCTCGTAAAAAACACTTTGCTTTTGGAAAGCTGCCGTTCAGGAATGCTCTGCTGAAGTTCTTTGCCTACTGTTGGTTCGAACATAGGATGGGAAACCCAAGATTTCAGTGGACCTTTATGAGAAAAGTCCAAGGCGGATGTTGTTCAGGTGCGACTTTAATTAGGTGGCTCCTTATAACAGTGTCCAGGGGCGTAGCCAGAAACCATGTAAGGGGGGGGGTTTGTTCCAGATGACTATGGCGAGGCCCGTAGGGCCGAAGCCTTTTCAGCCGGGGGTCTGGGGGCTGCTTTAGGCCCCCAGAAGCCAATGGTTTTTATGTTGCTGGATATTGATTCTGAGCAGTTATAAGGCTATTATTCTTTTATGGAAGGTCTGGTGTTGAAAGCTAGAAATGCTGGTCTTTTCAAAACTTTTCTGTAAGTTATCATAATACGAACTATTTGAGAATCCCGTGATAGTCTGCGCCATGATCAGGATACGGCAATATGTTTTTGAACTTTTTATTTTATTGGAAAATTTGTCAAGTTGCAAGGGAGTGTGTGAAACTCTCATCTGTGCTGTTAGATTAATCAGAAACAGCACAGAAGATTCCTACGCGAATAACATACATCAGCCCCTAATCTAAATACATGTAGGCCTACAATATGCAAAGGAGTGCTTTTCTGGAATCTAGATCCATTGATTTAAAAACTTCATCATAGACTTCTGGATTTAAAATGACCAACATTCTCCAACTGGCAAACATGCTACCTGTTATGGTTCGTCTTTTGGTAAAGCATGGGAATGCAAAAATAGTCTCTCGGAAGAAAACACCATAAATTAAGATGACAATTCTTTTAAATAAAAGTTTCATTTCAGAAGAACAATCTACAGGTCCGGCAAGTCTTGACTTTCCATATTTATATCGAGGCCGATCAGCACACATTCCACTGAATCATATTCTAGACCCATTAGAATTTTTATACAGGGCTCAACTGATAAAATATATTTCATTACAATAAAATTGCAACAGATGGAACTAATGTTAAAAATGGGTTAAATCTAAACGGGACGAATCAAAGAAATCTTTCAAATTTGTATAACATCCGCACTGATTGCCCCATAAAGATGGGCCTGACGTCGAGGAAAACCCCGGGAAAAAAACTTTTGTGATGAAAAATATAATTTTAAAATTGTATTCTCGCGTAAAGTTCACATGCTTTTGGCAATAATGAGGGCTTACTTTTAAAAGTCTGGAAAATGTGACTTTAGCTCTGGGCCAAAGGGTTTCTGACCCCTGTATCCCCCCCCCCTTGCCTAAGCCCCTGACAGTGTCTATGCTGGGAAAGTGAAGGATCCCTCATATGGAATAAATACTGTATGGAACACCCCATCACACCTGGAACGCAATATTGTCGTATTTTTCAGTCTTATCTGGGCAGTTTTACAGTATTTGCACTCAGCCGATTTTTTATGTTTATGCAATTATTACGAGAAAAGTATGATAGGTATATCGAAATTTCGGGCAGTGACAATCTTGTCCTACACTGACATATAAATGCACCATATTTTACCCTTCTACAATGCTTTGTTTTGAAGCTGTAAGGAATTTAGGACAAATTTTGACACATTTTTATGTCTCACACACTTTTTTGCCAATTTCATGGATCAACAGAAAAAAATATTCGCTCAGCTGTGATTCATGTTAATGATACCTTTCTGGACCTATGGCTTGGGTATAAAATACAACAAGTTTCATGTGAATAAGTTACATACAACATGACTTGGGTCCTAAAATGTAAAAAATGGCAGATGTCAAAAATTTTTTTCGATGGACCATCAGTTGCTTTATATGCTGTTATGAGTAAGTATCAAAGAATGTGTATACTGGTTTTTGTTAATTTTGAAGCTTGAGACATATCTCAAGGTAAAACAGAAACATTCGTTTCACTAACCATAATTAGTTTTCAGAATGTGAGGCTTGAATGTGATGTCAAAAAAAGCATGTCCTCTCCAACCCATAGAAAAAACACTAAGTGTTTTGTAGGAAAAACAAGCTATTTGTGTATCTTTTGCTCAATCATGTGCCTTTACAAGTATGTGACAAATACAAGTTAAAAAGATATCCAGGCCATGTTCATACATTTTCTTAGAAATTAAAATTCATGATGTCAAAAAATGTCCTCTCCAACACATCAGAAATTTTGCTCTGATTCGTGCGTTTTAACACTGGATTCATTGAAGAAACGGCCATGGTTAGAATAGAATAGAATAGAATAGAATTTTATTGGCAAACAAAATACAATTACACTTCAACATAAGAAATAGCACAATTAAAATACCAATAGAGAATAGGAACTGACATAATGAATGTGTATTTGTTCCCTAGCAATTTCACACAAACTAAGTAGACCTGGATGCCTGAGGATAATAACCAAATATCTTGTTAATGGAGCCATCAAAGATGATTTTTCCAACCTCTTCTCTGATTTTGGTCATTATAGGCGGTTTTTTGCTCCAAAACACTATGTTTGACACAGCCGAACACCATGAGTTTCAATCGTACAGTAACAAAACTTGACATGGGGTTAATAGGACACCTAGGGATTATTAACCATGGAAATCATGTGTCTTTTGAGACAAGTACCCTACTCAACAGAAACTTTCAGGGTAATGGCAAGCCAGATTTCTGTAATTTCGTAATAAAAATGGTTTAAAAAAATTGTGGCATATTTAATCAAAATTTAAGTTTTGTATGGGTTTTGATGATCCTATGCAACACTGTGGCTTGATTTCCAAGAATAAGAATGGGTGATAATTGTTTCTGGATGGATATTTTTCCTGATAAACAGTTTTTTTTCAAGAATCAACCCTTGCCTACTTTAAGTAGCGGTATTTTGGTAGTAAACCACCAAATCACTTCAGTCCTCTTTGATTATAGAAACAGTAATATGTTAATTTTATGATAGAATGATGGAAATTCTCAAATTTCAAACTTTATTTTGACCCCCCATGAGACACTTTGAGTGCGAATACTGTAAAACTGCCCATCTAAGTCACACAACAAAAAGCTTCTGGGTGTGGATTAGGTATGGTTTTGCTTATTTAGAAATAAGGTTGGTTCACCTGGATTAAAATCATAGCTATGCAAAAACCCCCCTCGAAGACTGAGCAAACTAGTTACTAGAGCACCCAAGAAACAAACTTTCTTGGCTACAGAATTAGCATTTTGAAAATTTGAATGAATAAAGGTATGATAACATGTACCAATACTGATTGTTAAAGAGCTTTGATAAACATGATAGCTCTCTTTCCTTGAAATTACGTCTTTCAAGGTCATGTTGGTCCGGTTTCTTCCTCAAAATTTTTTTCAGAATCTGCAAGATCTTCCATCACGAAAAAGGAATCTTCAAGTCAGCCACAGCCGTCATTGACACCAAGCACAAGTGAAACACAAGATGTTGACCTTGGTATGTATACTGCTGTTAAAATATGCATATTGTATAGTATAGTGGGTTGGGTGCAGTAAGTTGCTCCTAAGCACTTGGCTTGGGGAATGGGGGGGGGGTCTACGGCCCTTTAGCTCGACTGGTTAGATAGCGGGCTTTTGAGGGGACAGTATTAATGGTGCTTTGGCCTTCAAGGCTACTCAGGAGGTAGCTGCTGGTTCGAATCCACGTTGTGGTGGCAGATTGTTGACTGGAGTGTGTCAAAATCTCAGGGGAATTGGGGGATATAGTATAACGGGTTGGCCATATGATAGGTTGCTCCTAAGCACTTGGCTTGGGGCCGTCCCTTTAGCTCAACTGGTTAGGTAGCGCGCTTTTAAGGGGACAGTATTACACTTTCACGATTTAGGCTTAGGCCAGACAAAATTAAATTTTTACCTTCTCGGATCAACCGTCCTAGCATTTTCTGCTACTAAAAGGATAATTAAGCTTACCCACAATCTAAATTTGACTGAATGAAAAATGAAACGATTACAGCTATTGTTTGGTCTTTCTGACAGACCTTAGAAAAAGTACCCCAAGAATATTCGAGAAGCTAAAGATCAATTATGTCTGCTAGTGGATGACAGGTGGCAGTTGTGAGAGCTGGGTGATCTATTTTTAGTGTGAAAAAGAACTTTCTTCATGTTTATTACAATGAGCAGTCATTCAACTCAAAATGACGAATGACACCTTAGTTATAATTTTCCTTGACTTACGATTGCCATCTACAGATTCTAGGAAATATATTTGGAGAAGACCTATTGACACACGAGGAAATTCCCCAAAAGGGCAGCATCAGAAGTAAACCGACATCCCATTCGAGAATTATGAATTAGATATTTGTGATACGACTTTGTGTAATTGAATCAAAATTTTAATGATTGATAGGATTATAGACTTCTATTAAAAAAAAATTATTCACGTTACAGCATGCCACACATGTAGCAAGGTAAAATTAAGGGGGGGAGGGGGTAACATGAGAGTACTGAAAAATTTACTGAGATTAATTTTGTCTCTTCACGATTTTTCAGCACCGTCAAATTCCATGCTTTACAAAAAGATACCGTCGAAGTTGTCATTCAAAACAACCCTAGTGGAACTGCACCAGGTGGGCCTGGTGGTAACATGCGGCCTCTGGTGTCGGCTGCAGGATGGTTGCCAAGCTTTCTATATTTCTGGCAAACTGTGTTACAGAACAACGACCTTAAGCCCTTCGTCACAAATTGCAACTTCGTACAATCTATTCATTGGTTAGTAAGAGTTTTTGTTTACTGAAATTTTAACTGTCATTTTCATAATCATGTACAGCACAACCCAAAATAAAGTACGACTACCCCAACAGGAAGGAAGAATCAGCCACTACTTTACCCTTTCACACCTTTCGGCTACCCCTGAATCACTTCCTACCTTTACCTGCTTGAAACTACATTTTAAAATTGCATTAAAATGACATTTAAACAAATACAATTTAAATTCCATCACCCCATTGTGTTTGATTTATTTGATATTGTGTTCATTTGCTAATTGCTAGCCTGCTTTTATCTAATTGGCTGGCACTGTTGAACATGAGTTAATTGTAACAATTTTTCAAGTAAAATGTACTGATCCAAGATAGGTAATCTAGATGGAATGCAATATCAAATTATTGGTGCTTTGTATTAGAAGTATGACAAATTATTAGTTTCAATGGAGGACCAAAGTTTACCCTTACATTAAATTTTGTAGGTGTATCCCTAACCAAACACATTTGTGCGTTTTCCAGAGACTAAGGCATTCCTCAGCATTAATTACCAGCCTTGGAAGTTCAAACTTGCTTGTTTGGAGAGAAGTGTTTCATCTGGAGTAAGTCAGGACAAATGTGTGGCAGTAGCAAGTTCCGACCAAGAAGCGAATGCAGTCAGTTACGATGTGGTCAATTCGAAATGTTATGTCCAGCAATGCGCGTCACCAACAATGCCATTTAACATCAGTCACCAAACAACAGAATTTTCTACAATGTTTCTGGCAGACCACTACCCGACAAGTAAGATTTTACTTTTAGTAACTAACGTTTTGCAATTGATGCTCTGAGATGCACCATGAGAATTTAGATAAGGAAATTAGATTATAAATTGATGTTTCATATCTGCTTAACTTTGTTCTCAGAGAGGAGTCAAAATGCTTGCAATGGATCACAAAGTTCATACTTATTTTGAAAATCGTCAGCCTATAAAACAAAAATTGAATTTTACGACCAAAATGACTTAGGCCAAAATTATTTTGTGGACTAACTGTGTTATAAACCAATTCTCCATAAAATGTATGTATGAAACGTGAGGAAACAAATTCAGTAAAATTAATACTCACATTCAGAATTATGACAGAAAAATATTAGTGGTATCCACTAAAATCAGTGATAACGAAATTGGCCCATTTCCAAATATCCTAAGTCCGAAGGACTTAGGCCATTTGCACGAAAATTAACTTGGGGATTTGAGACGCTTATTATTAAAGTCCAAATTTTTTTAACACAATGTATTATCATAAGGGGCTTCCCATGGTACCATATTGGAAAAATGGCCTAAGTCTGACTTCGGCCAATTTTGCTTTAGGCTGACGAAATGAGAGTTTTCAAAATTTTATAATTATTGCGGAGTAAAATTGCTGAATAAAATTTCAGTTCTTAGGGCAACATGAAGACTAACTCTGCATGAATCCACACAATAGTTTGTTTCACATCATTTAATCTTATTTTCTATCTTGAAGGTTGTCCTGGATTGGTATTAATTTCTGATGAAAATAAAATTGAGTGCAGTTGTTCTCATGGAGGTACGTACAGTAATTACAACTGGGTTTAATATAGGCTACCCTTTTTATATATTTTAAAGTTATTATTATATATAAGGAACACCTATACTATATTTTTTCAAATCTCCCTAATTCCATTTGTTCAGAAGCTAACCTCGATTCTGGCCAAAACACTATATTTTGATATGTAATTTTTGATTAATAACAAAAAGGTTGGTCAAGTTGCACAACTTGCCCCTAGTGTCAGGGCACTTGTAGGACGGGCATAAATACAGACAATGAATGAAAGATAAAATCCTGTGTCATACCATTGACCCAAATTCAAATGGTGTAACTTTTCGCAAAATCAAGACTCCACTAGTCCCTCTAGAATTTTTTGCCGATGCCATGCAGTGTCAAAGGGAGTCCTGAAATTGGACTGTTAGGATTATCCAAAATTATTAACTAATTGGTACATAACTGTGTATTAACATTCGTGATTTTCCTAACCTTAACTGATTGGTGTCATAACTTTTCATAGACATAGGTTTTTGTTTATGTCCAAAATTTTAATTATAAAAACTTGTTCTATTACTTTGTTTTGTTTCTCCCATGTCATTTTATAACGTACAGAGGCACTTATAGAGCTCTTAAAAGTATAAACATTGATTTTTTTATCCAAAATTGCTGAACATTATTATTCCATGATAATTCATACTGGTGCTCATTTTAACGACAAATTCCTAGACACTGCAGAAAAATCTGCCCTAAATAATGAGCCAACAATGCTTGATTAAGTCTAAAAACACAGACATCTAATTGCTGGGCACACAATTATTTCATTGTTTAAATTTCAGCTACTTTAGCGGTTGGCTTGTACCAATGTGCTGATGAAATGTGTCATGGAAACTATAGTTGTGCAAACTGGAGACTGGCGTCTGAAGTTCCTGTGTGTGATCTCAAACAATGCTCAGGCAATCTTGAGCTTGGCGAAGCCAGTGCAGTCTTCTACAAGCTACTGTACAAGATAGGGGATCCATAGACACTATTGCACCTTACCATCATGAAATTTAAATGAAGTAGGCTAACGTCGCTTCTCACGAATTAAAATTTTGTCGACGGTCTTGAGTCTATTGACATCACAGCAATTTTAGTAAGCATGTGATTCTGGTCATTCAACATTAATCATTACTACATCTTCCATTTAGCAGCTGCTGTGTGATGTTCTGGGTGTTCATGAACCACCCAGATTAGGAAAATATGTTGGGTAGCAAGTTTGAAGAGGGACCCTGAAATCGCATGGTTATTAAAACTGCTGCATGACTTGCATTTCAGTCACACAAATCTGGTCAAAGGTATTAAGAGGCAGTTTTTCTAAGATTCAGGCACTTCACCATTGGGGTGATACTCACCCGACTCGGATGTTGTTCTTAATTTTTTCCCTGCTAACTGATTACTAAAATGATGGAAAAATTGCATTTTTAGACCTCCATACCTTTTAGGTTATTTTTGAGGGCCCCTTGAAATATAGGGTCAAAATTTGGATTGTGTCAAAGTCCAGATTTCAAATCCAATTATCTCAGTACCTTCTTGGTGTACCTCTGTTATATTTGAATGGCCAAATATGTGGACCCAAAGGTATCATTTGGTACCGCATTTATGATGATTGACTCAGGGCGCAGGCAACAGGGGGCGCTCAAAGTTACTATTTCAGTCAATTTTAAGCTGAATTGATTGGGCCTATGTGGCTTGCACCCTTGGTGTACCTCAATGTTTTGTACATGTATATGAACGAGGGGACCTATATTACAAGTTTACATAAAAATTAGAATGGTACACTAAGGGCGCATCTCCACAGGGGCGTTGTTTCCTATAAAAAAGTGAAATAGACCCTTTTTCAGGGCTCTGTAGCTCATTGCGCCCAGGGTCAACAGCACGGTGAGCATGCCTATCATGTGCTATAACACCTCTAGTTTACTGGGGTGTAAGCATCTCTGAGGTACTCTTAACCATTCTCTTTCTCGAATTTTTTTAAGGTACCACATAGGACGATTTTTCAAATAAAAAAAAATCACCATGACGCCCGCAATGTGAATGGAGACAGTCTTGCAAGTCATTTCTCAAATAAATTTTGGTTGTTAGGATTTATTTTTCTCCAAATAGTGTGTACACGCATGTAGGGGGCGCCACAAGTACCCCTAAAATAGATTATTCTCCTTTTTTTCATGCTTGCTAGTGCTGCATTGATGTAATTTATGGGACACTAACCTTCGGTCAGTCATTTTGTTTTAGTGATCAGCAGAAACCGCATTTATGACTGACCATTTTAAGCTCTCAGCTATAATAGTTTGAAAACACATTTTTAAGGCTCAATTCCATGAAATTTGTGTTCTTTACATCGTAGACTTCACTAACTTTTTCAATGTATGGGGCATTACTGTATACATACATTTCCATGTCTTTGGTTTGGTATTGTTATCTGGACGGCTTTGTACTTGAGTTTTAAAACTAACATATACAAATAATGTATTTCCTATTATTCGTTATGATGATGCATCTTTTACATTTCTACCAACATGTGAACTGCTTTTCACACATATTTTTGAAATTTTACTTTCCTCTTTGTCTAGAAATCAAGTTAGTTCAGTCTTGGATTGTAGTGAGCCTAAATTTAAGGAATTCCCTTTAAAAATGAATAGCCAAACTTTCATAACTTAAACCTAAAAACGGTCTATCGTAAATGGCATTTTTGCATATCACTAGAGTAGAACTTGTAAGTAAGTGAAACGGGTGATGTTTTGCCATTGCCACTTCCACAAGCAGGATGATAGCCTTGAGCCAATGGTATTGGATCAATTCTTTCATCCTGATTGTGTAAGTCTGAACTGTCATTCAATGGGATAAAGACTAACTGGGTCATAAAGGCCAATATTTAAAGTGGATGGGATAACAATGGCAACCAATTTTCTTTGATGTACTCAGAATTACGTATGGCCAAGGCAAACTAAAATTTGAGGGGGGTTCACTCACTTAAATTATTTTGACCCATGTCCCAAACGGAACTGATGCCAGAGCAAGAGCAAAAACAAATTGTGACCATTCGTATCCCAGGTGCCTCAAATATCATTTTTTATAACCCTGTATGTTTTCATTTCTTCCGAAGAGCATGCTTGTTTCCTTGAGCAATTAAGGTTAAGGATGTAAAGTATTGACCCAATGGCAAAACATTACCCATTTATTTACTTAAAGGTGACACTGTATATATAGAAAATTGCAGTGGCATGCTAAATTGCCTGTATAGAGATTGGCGTCCCACAACTGAGATGAATGCAGCACAAGCAAACATGAAAAATTGAAAGAAATAAAAATTTTTGGGTACTTGTGGCGCCCCCTACTTGCGTGTACACACTATTTGGAGCAAAATATATCCCAACAACCAAAATTTATTTGAGAAATGACTTGCAAGACTGACTCCATTCATATTGTGGGCATTCTGGTGATTTTTTGAAAACTTGAAAAATCGTCGTATGTGGTACCTTAAAAAAATTCTGCAAAAAGAATGGTTTAGAGTACCTCAGAGATGCTTACACCCTAGAGGTGTTATAGCACATGATAGGCATGCTCACCGTGCTGTTGACCCTGGGCGCAATGAGCTACAGAGCCCTGAAAAATGGTCTATTTCACTTTTTTGTAGGAAACAGTGCCCCAGTGGAGATGCACTGTCATAGTACCATTCTAATTTTTATGTAAACTTATAGGTCCCCTCCTTCATATGCATGCACAAAACATTGAGGTACACCAAGGGTGCAAGCCACATAGGCCCCATCAATTCAGCTTAAAATTGACTGAAATAGTAACTTTGAGCGCCCCTGTTGCCTGCGCCCTGAGTCAATCATCATAAATGCAATACTAAATGATACCTTTGGGTCCACATATATTTGGCCATTCAAATATAACAGAGGTACACCAAGAAGGTACTGAGATAATTGGATTTGAAATCTGGACTTTGACACAATCCAAATTTTGGCCCTATATTTTAAAGGGCCCCTAAAAATAACCTAAAAGGTATGGAGGTCTAAAAATGAAATTTTTCCCACTTTTTAGTAATAGTTTACCAAGAAAAAAATTAAGAACAAGATCTGAGTCGGGTGAGTATCACACCCTGCCTGAATCTTAGGAAAACTGGCTCTTAATCCACTCTTAACATGTATGACACTACATGTTCATTGTGGCTGATTCAACCATTGCAACCATGGGCATTGATATAGACTAGGGGAGACTGGGGTAAGTTGTGCCACGGGGTAAGTTGTGCCGCCCACTGTTGGGGTGAAATGAAGAACTGGGTAAAAAAGGCAATGCCACCCATATATACCCACTTGGTCAACATCATTTGGCACCAAGAAAAAAACTACCAAATATTATTGTATGAAAAGCTACACTCATAAATTAAATTTTGCTGCTGAAAACTTGAAGTGCCGAGGACTGACATTCTTGTTTCTCAGTCATTTGGTATTTGCAATAAGATGATGTCCCTCTGGTAGGATGGAGTTAGGAGGTATATCTAGACATTTGTGTTGTTAGATTTCATCTTGCATTGTTTGTTTATTTTTGACAACCAGTTTCATCCAGAAAATCAATTTGGGGTAAGTTGTGCCATTTTGATTGGGGTGAGTTGTGCCAATGGCATGACATAGGATTTAATTTTTTATTCATGGTTTTTTGTGTTAATTTTACGCAAGGCCTATACATGTTGTGTAATAACTTACACTGAAAGGAACAAGTGTTAAAAGTGTTATACCACCCCCTAAACAATAAATAATTCTAGTTTTTGCAGCATTTTAAATTATTGCATAAAATGGCTCATAAATGTTTGATTAATTTAACGTAACATGTCAGCCATAAGTTAAAAACATAATACAAATGATCAATCTGAAGAAACGGGTGACATACAAGGTTTTTTTGGAATAAATTAAGCGGCACAACCTGCCTCGTCATGCGGCACAACTTACCCCAGCACTGGGGCAAGTTGTGCCACTTGACCTACTTTTTTCAAACACCTACCATGATCTTCCCAATGGTCACACTGCCCTGAAACTTTGGTTGATTCTGGCCAATGTATTATATTTTGATGTCTGGTTTTCAGATTACATGATTAATCTTTGGTTTTTCTGAAAATCAGCCTGACAAAAAAAATGGCACAACTTACCCCGGTCTCCCCTATGTGAGCCACTATTTCAAAAATGTGTTGCCAATTTCCATGGTTTGAATATCATGAAGAAAATATAAACTAGCCCTCTCAATGCAAAGGTTTTTGGTCTGCCATGAGGCATTCCTCTTGCAAATTTAAGCTGTTCGGTGTAAGTTTTAACTCACTCATTTAACAAAATACGTAAAGATAATCTGTACAAAGTTAACTATATGTAAGCATGAATTTACTGTTTGACTATTTATCCATACTGTACAGTTTAGTTTAGTAATTATAGTAACTTTACTTAATATTCAATCAGACATTATACTTTACAATGCATGCAATATCTTTTTGATGCTTCAATGTCCTTTTTTAAAATGAAAAACATCAATGATGTACACAAAATAAATCCACAAAGTGACACATACATACCCATTGTTGACCTTTACTCTCAGTTTCGTGAGAAGAAAATAACTGCATGGTTAATGCTTACCTGCAAAAAAGTAGAAGAAGACCATAAAAATAATTTAGAAATTGATCCTTTTTGTTATAAGTACAATGTACCTCATTCACAAATCGTAATCACAGTAATGAATAATAAATGATGCATTGAACAAATCTTCACATTAGAGAAAATCCTTTATGCAATAAGAAGCTTGAAATGTATACCGACAAGCGCAAGCTTTTTGGTTAAATCTATTAGTTAAGAATTGGAACGCTTTAAATGAGAGCACTATTATACAAATACGGCATGATATGAGTGCAATATGAAAATTTATTTGCACAAGGAAATTCATATTGAACGAGGGCGCAGCCCGAGTTCAATATGAATTTACGAGTGCAAATAAATTTTCATATTGCACGATAATAAGTGCCGTATTTGTTTTATTACATGACCACTATACTTCCAATATAATGTTTCATTTGGGAAAAAAAAAAAAAATTTGGAATTATTATTATTTTTTTTTTCAGTCAAAAATGAAAAAAAAATTTTTTTGGAAGTTTTTTATTTATTTATAAAAACCCATATTGCACTCTAACCATGCAATATGAAAAAATTTGCAAAAAAAAAAAAATTGTAAAAAATATTTTTTTTGGAAAAAATCTCATATTGCACCCGAACCATGCAATATGAGTTTTTATGATGTCGTCATGTGACTGATTTAGGCCAATCAGCATCGCTCTAGCATAGTGGTCATGTAATAATAATGTTTTAACTGTTTGTTCTTTTAAAAAGAAACTGAAGTTGTGTAATTTTCCCAGTAGAGGGAGGACATTGTTGAATTTTTAACCTTTTCTCGCCTATGCAATAACATTGTATTATGTATTCTCTGGTCAAATAAATTAAATCAAATCAAATAAATGTGATGAGCAGACACAAGAAACAATGAGGATGATTGACAATCACTTAGGGGCCGACCAGACGGCTATGGATTTTACCCCCGTCGCAAACTTTTTTTTGTGCATGAAGCGAGAAACTATTTTTTTGCATACAGACGAGAGACAAACTTTTGTGGCAACCAAAATTATTTTTTTACCAAAAATCCATAGCCAAAGACCATCTGGTCGGCCCCTTATGAAGTTACATGCTGTAACAGCCTTATCTAGGAACGGCCGCCAGTTTAATTTTAAAGTGGTGGGGCAAATTGGCCCAAAGCCTGAACAGAATGGTGTTCCAGCTATCCTTCAAAAATTGTTCCCACATAACGCCAATGCTTTGGTCAGTAAACGTTTGCCCCACAAGTCCCATCAACACTGAAGCCACTACTTATCACACTCTCAACATAACATAAGGCATTTGTCTAATGTATTTCTTTTAGCTCTTTCTAAATTTCCAATTGCCAAAAAAATTGGTAGAGATGCTTTGGTGCGAATCATAATTTGGACCATCCTTGTAATTACAGGTGATTTCATTACCACGCGATTCTGGTCATTCACAGTTGCCTGGGAGGGATCAATGCAAAATCAGGGACTTACTACGTTTGATTTATCAACTGTGTGACGTTCTGTTGTTCCTGAACCAATCAGCCAAAAATGCTATGTATTTAGTGTGCAAAGAACCTTAGAATCGTATGCTAATGAAATCACCTGTAATGCGGACCAGCTTTGTTATGTAGGCAGGAAAGTTGTTGTTAATAACAAACTTTTGCATGTATCACCATGAAATTGTCATCTGACTTGGTCTCACCGATTCGATCAATAAAATGAGTTATATTATCCCTTCCCCAAAACACATTGATGTATACGTGAATGAAATTATGTTGCAGTCAACGAATGCAGAGTGCATACATTCAACAGGCCCCATCCATTGCATTGAAATGAACTCTCAATTTGTCATTGAATAACTTGTGACCTCATTGATACTCAGTTGGCGACTTGTTTTGACAGCTTTGAAAGTATAGGATATGACCTCACAGATTGTTTATAGCTTATGAGTCACAAAGAATAACATGGCATGGATATGGATATGACTTCACAAGAAAAATATCAGTCCAATACTGTAAGTACTTGAAATTCATCGACTGTAAGGCAACCTGGAAAGGAAAGGTCTTGGGACATCATTTTGCCATTCGGTTCTCGTGACTTGCTCAGCGCATAATCTGTGAATATTTCATGGTTATGTGCATTTGATAGCCCCATCTCAGACTACTCTTCCCAGGAGGTGATCCATATCTATATCTAAAATATTCATAATGTTGCAAGACATCATGAGTTATTATCTGTAGTGCAGAGATAACAGACCATTAATGGGGAGGAAGCTGTTCTCAGATGTCTTGCGAAGATTTGATGGAGTGGTTTTTATCAATCGATTTCTTATACATTGTTCGTCTCTTCTGGATAGTAATTTAAGTAAATTGGCACCACATGTGTGGCTACACCTTCCAGGGGATCTAAAAGATATTAGAGATAGCAAGAAATTTAATAGAACTGTTGTAAAGAAGTTGTCACAGCCAAATTATGTAAATAGACAACTCTTACTTGTTAATTCATTATTCTCAAAATCTCACTGTATAAATCCTCGAAGGCACCATGAAACAATGGAGGTATGTTCCATAGTTCCTTGTGCATGGCATTGCCAAGATGCAGAAGATCTAATAGATTGTGGTGATTGTGCCTCTCTTCAAGTCTCTTGTATTCCAATTGCTTGAAATATAACAGGCTGATGCCCAGGAGACTGTCTTAAATTACAAAGCTTACAGGATTATAATTTGTTGTTTTGTTTTCACGGATTGGCTTCATAGTTGGTTGCAGTCACCTGCCTCAACTCAAACGCATTGACACTTATCTGAATGGCATACCAGCAGTTGAATTAAAGAACTCTGTAAGGCGGTTGTACAACTTTCTATTGCATTTAGTGCTTTCAGCAACTGCCACAAGCAAAGGCGTAGGAGGCAAAATCTTGGGAAGTATCTGACTTTTTAAAAAATGTATAATTTCTTGCCCAGTTTTGATGGCAGACCATTAAATGGGGCGTAGACAATTTAATATCGGGGGGGGGGTGATGGGGTTTACATGAAAAATTTCTTGATCAGCTTTGGTAAAATAAATCTTTCTAGGCAGTCCTGAAATAATTAATTTCTTGTGGGGGTATTTCTTAACACGGTGGTTGTCTGATTTAGGAATGAATATTCGGGGACTTTGCAAGATTGAAATAAATGATTACAGCCACCGTCACCATTAAATAAATAATTTCCCACCGAGGAAACCTCCAATTCCCCCCCCCCCCTGATTATTAATTGGTCGCCTACTAAGATCTCTGGTGAAGAGGAGGAATGGCATTTCCTTCACTATGGGACGTCACACAGACCGGACATTCTTTGGCCAAAGAGGCACATCTCCCTGAAGCTGGAGAATTCCTTTGCATGAAAACAAAGCTAAAGCCAGGAAATGTTCTGACCAGAGGCTTCACAAAGGCTGGACAGTGGTCAGGGAGCATCAGAAAAACTGGACCTGTTTGGGAGTCCCTACAGGGTGGGGACACACATTTTGGACATCTCAAGAAATTTGCAAAAGAAAAGGTCAGCTAATTAAAGCAGGTCATCATAAAATTATCTCTTCAGCATGTTGTTATTAATTATCAGGATTTTCATCATCGATGACTGTCTAGAAACATGAAAGGGCTTTTTGAAGAAGTCCCTCCAATTTTTGGCGCCCGTGTTGCATTTATGATCTGATCGGAGATAAAATTAATCAAACTGCATGAAAACATTCTTCTACATTTTAAATTCAGCTTATGGGCCTACAAATCAAAAGCTGGAAACCTACATTTAGATCCTTCTGTCGCAAAATATATATTTTTCATTCACACACCATGATTTTTTACTCTAAATTTTATTAAAAGAAAAAGTTCCCCAGCTGCTTCCAAAAATTAAATGTGGTCTGGACTAAGCCCAATCTAGAATCTGTAAAGCGTCATGATTGATGGCTTCAGTAGAATAACAAAGTCTATGAGGCAGGAGATTTTTCCCTTCACTTCAACACAATGAAGTTGGAAGCAAAATACGATAAATCTCAAGAATGAATGATGTTCTATGAATAGAGGTCCTCTGGCCTCGTCAAAACAGTCTTATGTGCTGGAAGATACTGCTACTCTATGTGGTATCTCAATACAATGGTGTTACCTAAATTTCAACTCCCCAACTTTTCAATTTATTCTCCAATCGAAGGGGGGTGGAGGTTAGCTCAGTGACAGCATGCTGGGCGGCTAGTGACTAGTCACTGGGTCCATTTCTTTTTCAAATTCAGTTCTTGCTGGGTCACTTTGACCTACCAACGTTGGACCGATGTTTCAATCATCCATTGCCTCATTGCCGTGTCATCCTAATTAGCCTATCAAGAGCATAAATACTGGCCGTAAAGCTCCAATCATTCATCCATCCATCCCTATTCCCACTGTCAATGTCTGAATAATAGCATTGATGGATTATGTTGTTCATTATTTTTATGCACATGATTAAGTCTTTTCAAAACAGGTAAAATTGTGTTCAATAAAAGGGATCAAATTCACAACTCTTGCTTCTCTTATTCATGTTTTATTGCTTGCAAAATCCAGGTCAGCATGGCAACAGCTATCATACCAAGCACAAGTTATTTAACATAGGCAATGCATTTTCTATCTGTAGACAGTTGACTTGATTTTGAACTGTTTTGGAATGTTTCAACAATGTTACAAATTGCCTGATAAATGCTCAGCTGATTGAGTTGTGTAAAGACATGTTATGAAAGCTAATGAAAGGGAGATTTGATCAGCTCCAAATGAATTTCAGCATTTGTCGTGCATCATGCCTTTACTTAAATGTTTAAAAACATTGAATGATTCTCTGATGAGAAACGCAAAGTATTGATTGTGTACAAGGCCAAGCTACCACAATCTGAGTTGTGTTGTAATTGCAAAGAATGCAAGGTGCAATCATGGTGTCAATGCGTTGCCCTTGACTGGCATCAAATGAGGCATTCCAGAGAAAATTGTTCATATCTTGCAAATATTTTGGGTGTGTATGGATAATTACATATAGGCAGTTTTCCTGATTCCCTGGCATATATGTATTATGTAGTTTTGCTTATTACCTGGTATATGTGTATTATGATTGTTTTCTGGAATTTACATATCTGACATGATGACATGCAGTGCCACCTGTGAGAAAGTGAAACCCATGGTATTGTGCCATTTCATTAATGCTAAACATCTTACCACCAAACTGCTCATGGAAGCATGCATTCTCATCTGATATGATGACAACATATTCGGTCATAAAGGTCGATATGTGAGGCATGTCTGATAACAATGGAAGCCAATTTTCTTTGCTGTAGTTGAAGTTAGGTATGGGTCAAAGTCTTTGATAAGTAAGTGAAATACTGGCCCAATGTTATTTCATAGGGAAGGGTGGGTGTTGTAATTGCATGTGGTAAAATAATCCGGATTCTCATCATGGATGACTGTCTCGAAACATGAAAGGGCTTTTTGAAGAAGTCCCTCCAATTTTTGGCCCATTTATGGATTTATGATCGGAGATAAAATTAATCAAACTGCATGAAAACATTCTTCTACATTTTAAATTCAGCTTATGGGCCTACAAATCAAAAGCTGGAAACCTACATTTAGATCCTTCTGTCGCAAAATATATATTTTTCATTCACATGCCAGGATTTTTTTCTTTAAATTTTATTTTTAAAAAAAGTTCCCCAGCTGCTTCCAAAATTTTGTTCTAAGTGGTGTGGTCTAAGCCTAATCTAGAATCTGTGAAGCATCATGATTGATGGCTTCAGTAGAATAACAAAGTCTATGAGGCAGGAGATTGTTCCCTTCACTTCAACACAATGAAGTTGGAAGCAAAATGCGATAAATCTCAAGAATGAACGATGTTCTAAGAATAGAGGTCCTCTGGCCTCGCCAAAACAGTCTTGTGTGCTGGAAGATACTGCTACTCTATGTGGTATCTCAATATAATGGTGTTACCTAAATTTCAAAATCCCCAACTTTTCGATTTATTCTCCAATCGAAGGGGGAGGTTAGCTCAGTGACGGCATGCTGGGCGGCCAGTGACTAGTCACTGGGTTCATTTTTTTTCAAATCCAGTTCTTGCAGGGTCACTTTGGCCAACGTTTCAACGATGATTCAATCATCCTTTGCCTCATTGCCGTGTCATCCTAATTAGCCTATCAAGTGCATAAATACTGGCCGTAACGCTCCAATCATTCATCCATCTATCCCTATTCCCACTGTAAATGTCTGAGTAATAGCATTGATGGATTATGTTGTTCATTATTTTTATATGCACATGATTACGTCTTTTCAAAACAGGTAAAATTGAGTTCTATAAAATGGATCAAATTCACAACTCTTGCTTCTCTTATTCATGTTTTATTGCTTTCAAAATCCAGGTCAGCATGGCAACAGCTACCATAATAAGCACAAGTTATTTACCATAGGCAATGCATTTTCTATCTTTAGACCGTTGACTGGATTATGAACTGTTTTGGAATGTTTCAACACCGTTACAAATTGCCTGATAAATGCTCAGCTGATTGGGATGTGTAAAGACATGTTATGAAAGCTAATGAAAGGGAGATTTGATCAGCTCCAAATGAATTCAGCATTTGTTGTGCACCATGCCTTTATTTAATGATTAAAAACATTGAATGATTCTCTGTTGAGAAACGCAAAGTATTGATTGTGCACAAGGCTGAGCTACCACAATCTGAGTTATGTTGAAATTGCAAAGAAAGCAAGGAGCAATCATGGTGTCAATGCATTGCCCTTGACTCAAATGAGAAAATTTTTCATATCTTTCAAAAATTTTTGTGTGAATGGATAATTACACAAGCATTTAATCGTGACAAAAAGCCGTCAGAGAGGTCTGAGACACTTTGGACTTAGACAGATTACACACATGTGAAATTGGAGCAAAAATTGTTTTGACGTAGAGAATGAGAAATTAGGCCCATATACTTTACCTATGAAGTTTGCATGAGCTAATAAATGAGATACAGTTGCTGGGGATGCATGGTCTATATAAGGAAATATAAATGTAGGAAGTTATTAAATCAGGACTTCGTAGGTAAAGGTGTCTTTGTGACACATAGATCAGTATAAACTCTTTCAATTGAAATTCAGAGTTGACATTTTAATACCAATCAGGGTCCATGAAGTTCTTCTTTGGTGACAAATGAAATTCAAGGATTTAATGTCATTGTTGTACCCTAATGCTCACATCGGCCAGTGAAATAACAGTAGGCTGCCCTGTGAGCAGGGTGAGCACAATTGTACATGTGATGCTGGTCAACGACCTAGATTGCAACAAATAAAATGACGGTATTGTTCTCGATAGAAAACGTTGAGTGAACAAAAAAGATACAGGATATATGGGGTTATATTTGGTGTTAATAGATATTAAAAAGTGTAATGCATCAGCAAGGGCATGTGTCATACTGGGATAGAAAAGAGTAGCATGGGAAATTATGAAAAACGGCGATGTGACGTCATGGTATCCCACAATGCCTTCGCTGCACATAGTTGTTCTTATTCCTTGGTATATGCCTCTTATGATTATTTGTTTTCTGGAGCTTACCTATTTGACATGATGATTATTATTCTGCCTCTGAGATACTTTCTTCACATGTGAGTGAAACATAGGATGGCTACTTGTGTTCGGTGATTATAACTTATGAAGAAGCCCTGATTAAAAAGACAAAAAGGAAGACGAAAAGGATGACATAAAATCCCAGAAAATGTTTGGCCAAAAGAAAAGGAATCTTCTGATTGATATGAAGCCAATATGGCCTTGTATTGAGGAAATACCTGAAGTCACAAAGGAAACCTGGCAATTACGTTTGTAGATTTACAGTGAAATCTGTGTGTCACACTGTAGATTACAACAAATCGGCCTATATGATATATATGAAATGGCTTTAAGTTGTTTTTTTATACTTAATTATGAAACATTTGTGCCGAGAAGACACAATTCAAACATTGTGTCACTTTGTTTTGTCTCTGATTTAAAAATTAGAGAGGAATCAATAGTTCCTTCTCCATATACAGCACACCCACTCTATACCGGTTTTCGAGTTACAACTAATTTTCACCATAATCATACGAAAAGGGAGGAAAATAAAGATGTGAAAAATTAAGAACTTTTTTCTTCTTGCCGTTTTACTCATTTTCATCGGTCCTCACCAGTACAGGCAACCTCTGAACCATTTGTTTTCAAAATTGAGGATGGTCCTGTACCGAAGAGGTGGTGGTACTGGACCGCACAGGTACAAAGCAGTCTGGTCCGCAACACTGCATCAGGACACAATCTTGGTACTGCGAATGGAGAAAGACCGATTCTAACTATATCTTATGTTGGTAGCAGAATGTATTATTCATTCCTATTAACTACCCAGCAGATTTGCGCCCATACCTAGTGTATTTGTATTCTTCGTGCTTGTCTATTGGTCCATCTTTGCCCTCTTGGCATTTGCATCCACTTGACTTGGGACCCTCTCTTGACTGCCAAACACTCTAAGGTCCCTGAATATAACCACATACATTTCCAGACCTATTCAAGTATTTAAAAGGTTTCTAAACTACTTCAACCAGATTTTTGCATGCAAATTTGGAACAACTCATTCTGCGTTTCATAAGATTATCGACAGGATGGAAGAGGTAAGTGAGACGTTTCATACTCCAGAAAGACCTAATTTTGTGATATTCTGGTGCCGAAATTGGACCTGGTAACAATTGGCAATTTGCATGATATCTGGCATCAGGGACACCTTACATATTAGATAATTCAAGTCATTGGTTTGTGTAGAATTCATTATTGAAAGAAACCTGACAGAACACTAGAGATCACCTTACCCAAGCCCTTTGTAATGTGGCATCTGTGAGTGCATGTGTCTGTGGTTCATATGAGAGATGGTCACTTATTGAATCATCCTGCACACAATTTATAGTGGGCAGACCTATTCTGAGCCAAGGTCAAGTTTTATCATGCTACTCTGCAATCGCTCAGAGGGCAGCATATTTGTTCTAACAATCTTCCTTCTGTTGGCTATTTTTCAATATGATATTATAACTACACAGCGATCCAGTAGTATGCCATGTCTTTTATGGTACAGATTGGCGACATGTGGCTACGGATCTTCTTTAAAATATGCAACACTCTCAGAATATGCAAAAAAAATTTCTTGCTCAGCATAGGCAAAATAAATTCTTTCCAAGCAGTCTTGAAATAATTAATTTCTGGTGGGGGTATTTCTTTACAAGTTGTTGTTTGGATTAGGAATGCATATTCGGGGACTTTGCAAGATTTAAATAAATGATTACTGCCGCCATCACCATTTAAATTTCCCATTGAGGATACCTCCAAATCCCCCCTCCTGATTCCCTGCAAGATCTCCTGGTGAAGAGGAGAAATGGCATTTCCCTGACTATGGGACGTCACACAGACCGGACATTCTTTGGCCAAAGAGGCACATCTCCCTGAAGCTGGAGAATTCCTTTGCACAAAAACAAAGCTAAAGCCCGGAAATCCTCTGTCTAGAGGCTTCACCAATGCTGGCCAGTGGTCAAGGGGCTTCAGAAAAACTGGACCTGATTGGGAGTCCCTACAGAGTGGGGACACACATTTTGGACATTTCAAGAAATTTGCAAAAGAAAAGGTCAGCTAATTAAAGCAGGTCATCAAAAAAAAAATCTCTTTAGTATCATTAGTATGTTGTTATAAATAATTCGGATTGTCATCATGGATGACTGTCTTGAAACATGAAAGAGCTTTTTGAAGAAGTCCCTCCAATTTTTGGCGCCCATGTTGCATTTATGATCGGAGATAAAATTAATCAAACTGCATGAAAACATTCTCACTAGCTTGTTTCTCAGCCCGGTTGACATAAATTTGTGGTAAATTGGATTTCCACTAAAATTTAAAACTTGTCAGAGAGTGCAAACCCCTAATGGAGCATACAGTAGGGCCAAATTATTTTAAAGAATCATGAATTTTGAAACAATACAGTTAATTTGTAGTTAATTCCTAGATGACATCGAAGGCAAGCTAAAATCCTCCTCTACATTTTAAATTCAGCCTATGGACCTAAAAAATCAAAAGCTGGAAACCTACATGTAGATCTTTCTGTCCTGAAATATATATTATTTATTCACATGCCAGGATTTTTTACATTAATTTTTATTTAAAAAAAATAATAAAGTTCCCCAGATGCTTCCACATATTCAATGTGGTGTGGTCTAAGCCTAATCTAGAATTAGTAAAGCATCATGATTGATGGCTTCAGTAGAATAACAAAGTCTATGAGGCAGGAGATTGTTCCCTTCACTTCAACACAATGAAGTTGGAAGCAAAATGCGATAAATCTCAAGAATGAATGATGTTCTATGAATAGAGGTCCTCTGGCCTCGTCAAAACAGTCTTATGTGCTGGAAGATACTGCTACTCTATGTGGTATCTCAATACAATGGTGTTACCTAAATTTCAACTCCCCAACTTTTCAATTTATTCTCCAATCGAGGGGGGGGGGGAGGTTAGCTCAGTGACAGCATGCTGGGCGGCTAGTCACTGGGTTCATTTTTTTCAAATCCAGTTCTTGCTGGGTCACTTTGGCCTACGTTTGACCGATGTTTCAATCATCCTTTGCCTCATTGCCGTGTCATCCTAATTAGCCTATCAAGAGCATAAATACTGGCCGTAAAGCTCCAATCATTCATCCATCCTTCCCTATTCCCACTGTCAATGTATGAATAATAGCATTGTCTGAATAATAGCATTGATGGATTATGTTGTTCATTATTTTTATGCACATGATTAATTCTTTTCAAAACAGGTAAAATTGTGTTCAACAAAACGGATCAAATTCACAACTCTTGCTTCTCTTATTCATGTTTTATTGCTTTCAAAAGCAAAATCCAGGTCAGCATGGCAACAGCTACCATAATAAGCACAAGTTATTTACCATAGGCAATGCATTTTCTATCTTTAGACAGTGTACTTGTTTTTAAACTGCTTTTGGAATGCTTCAACAATGTTGCAAATTGCCTGATAAATGCTCAGCTGATTGAGTTGTGTAAAGACATGTTATGAAAGCTAATGAAAGGGAGATTTGATCAGCTCCAAATGAATTTCAGCATTTGTCGTGCACCATGCCTTTATTTAATGATTAAAAACATTGAATGATTCTCTGATGAGAAACGCAAAGTATTGATTGTGCACAAGGCCGAGCTACCACAATCTGAGTTGTGTTGAAATTGCAAAGAATGCAAGGAGCAATCATGGTGTCAATGCATTGCCCTTGACTGGCATCAAATGAGACATTCCAGAGCAAATTTTTCATATCTTGCAAACATTTTTGTGTGAATAAATAATTCACTTCAGCAGAGCCTTCAGTGAATCAGTCAGACACACCCCCAAATCTGGCCAATGATCAGGTATTCACACATGTTATGAAAAAAGTGTAATGCATCAGCAAGGGCATGTGTCATACTGGGATAGAAAAGAGTAGCATGGGAAATTATGAAAAACGACGATGTGACGTCATGGTATCCCACAATGCCTTCAGCGCACATTCCTATATGGATATGTAGTTGTTAATATTCCTTGGTATATGCCTCTTATGATTATTTGTTTTCTGGAGCTTAGATTTGACATGATGATTAATATTCTGCCTCTGAGATACTTTCTTCACATGTGAGTGAAACATAGGATGGCTACTTGTGTTTGGTGAATATAACTTATGAAGAAGCCCTGATTAAAAAGACAAAAAGGAAGACAAAAGTTGACATAAAATCTCAGAAAATGTTTGGGCAAAAGAAAAGGATTCTTCTGATTGATATGAAGCCAATATGGCATTTTACTGAGGAAATATCTGAAGTCACAAGGGAAACCTGGCTATTATGTTTGTTGATTTACAGTGAAATCCATGTGTCACACTGTAGCCTACAACAAAATAGCCTATATGATATATCTATGAAAGGGCTTAAGTTGTTTATTTACATTCAATTATCAAACATTTGTAGGGGAGAGTGGGGCACAGTGAGACACTTTTTTAATTTCAAGTGTAACAAAATGTTGACAGCAACGAGTTAAATGAGATCAGATCCACATTATACATAATGACGTTGAGTATATTGTGCAATAGTTTCAGGTTCCTACCTTTTACAGGTTTGGAGAATTTTTGAGTTACGTCCATGCTCGTTTAGTGTCTCACTGTGCCCCGTGGGTGGGCACAGTGCGACAGCAGGTGGGGCACAGTGAGACAGGGCATCTGGTGTCACAACTGCCGATCCTCAGGGCCTACAGAATTCTTCTATCAATTGTTGCGAAACAAACTACTGTACTCTTATAAAAGCAGCTAGGTGATTTTTTAGGTCCTTTTTTTAGCATGTTTCAAAACTTCATCGCACAGGACACAGGCACGACTTATTTAACCTGCCGCACCTGTTACACACTAATCAAAATTCTTCTCTAATGCATCCCTTCGGATATGACTCACTAAAATCAGTAGTTTATAGCAGGCATTTTGTTTTTAATGGTGAATTGTGAACTATGCATTACATTCAGGTCATTTGGAGTGTAATTTGTTATGTCTCACTGTGCCCCGCTTCAAACTGTCTCACTGTGCCCCACGCAGCTCTCTTCATAAAATTTTTCAATCCTGCTGACCGGATGTACGCAGTATGCATCATCATCTCACTAAACTAAGACAAATAATCAAGGTTTGAAACCCTGGCAATTGATTTGCATCAAACCACTTTTCTTGGGAATTATAACAAAAAGTCATTTAGCAAAATTATTTACTTTTACTGGTCAAAAACCAAAATATCGAAATTCCACTCTCGATATGCTGTGTAGGTATTCAGGATATAGGAGAGTCTCTCACTTACTTACTTTTTGTACTATACAAAAGAGGGTTGATCTGTAAACAGTGCCAGTTAGACGCTATGGGCTTTGTCTCACTGTGCCCGCCGTCTCACTGTGCCCCGCTCTCCCCTACTGAGCACACAGTTAAAAAATTGTGTCACTTTCTTTTGTTTCTGGTGTATTAAATTAGAGAGGAATCAATAGGTTCTTCTCCATAGTGGATAAAAATGTTGATTCTTTTAGGTTGCAGTTTACTCCAATTGAGTAGGTCTCTTGGGATAGCCAATCTAAACCGGTTTCTTAGTTACAGCTAATTTTCACCAAATCATAGGAAAAGTATGGAAAATAAATATGTGAAAAATGAAGAAATTTTTTCTTCTTTCCGTTTTACCAATTATCATCAGTCCTTACCAGTACAGGCAACCTCTGAACCATTTGTTTTTTAACTGGGGGTGGTCCTGGATCGAAGAGGTTGTGGTTCTGGACCGTACCGGTACAAAGCAGTCCGGTCCGCAACACTGCATCTGGAAACAATCTTGGTAGTACCATTGGTACTGCGGATGGAGAAAGACCTGTTCTAACTTCTAACTATATCTTAAGTGTTATTGGTGGCAGTATATATTATTCATTCCTATTAACTACCCAGCAGATTTGCGCCCATACCTAGTGCATTTGTATTCTTCGTGCTTGTCTATTAGTCCATCTTTGCCCTCTTGGCATTTGCATCCACTTAACTTGGGACCCTCTCTTGACTGCCAAACACTCTACGGTCCCTGAATGTAACCACATACATTTCCAGAACTATTCAAGTATTTAAAAGCTTTCTAAACTACTTCAACCAGATTTTTGCATGCAAATTTGGAACAACTCAATCTGCGTTTCATATGATTATTGACAGGATGTAAAAAGGTCAGACGTTTCAGACTCTCATTAATTTGTGATATTCTGGTGCCGAAATTGGACCTGGTAACAATTGGCAGTTTGCATATCTGGCATCAGGGACACCCTACATATTAGAAAATTCAAGTCATTGGTTTTGTGAGGAATTCATCATTGAAAGAAACATGACAGAACAGTAGAGATAATCTAACCTAAGCCCTTTGTAATGTGGCATCTGTGAGTGCATGTGTCTGTGGTTCATATGAGAGATGGTCACTTATTGAATCATCCTGCACACAATTTACAGTGGGCAGACCTCCTATTCTGAGCCAAGGTCAAGTTTTATCACGCAACTTAGCAATTTCTCAGAGGGCAGCATATTTGTTCTAACAATCTTCCTTCTGTTGGCTATTTTTCAATATGATATTATAACTACACAGCGATCCATTGGTATGCCATGTCTTTTATGAAACAGATTGGCGATATGTGACCACGGATCTTCTTTGAAATATGCAACACTCTCAGAATATGCACCCTTAAGGAATGGCCACAGATCGACTGTCCTTTGATGGCCGAACAATCTATAGAATGCAAAAAATTTCCTTTATAAAAACTTAAAGAACGCGAGAGAAGAAACATCTGCAACGAACTGAACCTTCAGTTTTGGAATTTGGTGCTTACTGGATGGCCTACTTTCCTCAGTGTTAGGCAGTATGATGGGTAGATAGACAGGGAGATATGGTTAAGTACAGCCCCCCTGGTCCTGGTCTGGTTGCTTACAAGGGTCAATTGATGAGATGGGAGATAGATTTGGAGTCCTCAACATGTTACATGTACTGATGAAGCATAAATTCTTCATGATCCTCTTACTGGTGGGATTTGTCTCCATAGGTTTTAGTTTTATTCTGGGTGTCATAGTGCTCTTCTTCTGTCAAAATTGATCCAGCTGACCAAAAATATATGCATGCTCATCAACTGTCCAGAATAGGGGGAACACACAGGGACACTATTCATGCACCTCTATTTTACTGTGCTGATGTCACGCCAGTTCGCTGATATTTAAGAGATATACTGGATTTCTGTTGAAAGTGTCACATTTATCAACACCTGTCACATTCTAATTTGAATATGTGCTTCAGTTTCTTTTCTAAAAGAAGATCATATGTCAATGAAAGCATTCCGCATTTGCAATAACGTTTGTTTTGTGAAATTGCTAAATTGCTTCTGTCAGTTTTGGATATATTTTAGTAACACAATAAAGCCTATTATGAATCAGAAAATCATTTGAAATTGATCACCTCGGCTCATCCTAGTAGACAAATTACATGTAGACAGACAAGGATCAAATAATATTGTAGTATATATCACTGCTCTCTTGCGCTATTTACACATACTTCTATATTTCTAAGATCAGTGTATAAACCTGCTTTGTAGCTTAACCGTTAAGCCAAAATAGACTTGCCAGGTCTTATACATGCATCATGAGAGAGATAGAGTAGGTCGGGAAATGCAGCCCCCCCTAACTTCGAGGTGCGATTTGACCAACTTTTTATGGTCGATTCTTTGAATGCTTATGCTGTCAGGAAGGGATAACCTGACTCTATTTATAACTGGTGAAACAAATGTCTACTAATTTTAATAAAGGAGTTACGGCCATTTTTGTAAAAAATTAAAAATGGCCTTCTTACCCCACCCATCGGGCAAGAAGCCCCCTATTATAATGCTATGGCAATTTCTTTTGCAAGTGCATTCAGCTTGAAAATTATTTCTTGGGGTTCTTCTATCATTTTTAAGGCATTTGATTCACTTTTAGAACTTTTATGTTCATACACTTATTTTTTAAATATTTTTGTCCTGTTTCAATTTCGGCCAAATTGTTCTATTTTAATTAGCTATTCTATCAAGATTTAAGGTAAATTACACATTATGAAATGGTTCCTGAAGCAGCTTTGAGGCCCCAGTGCAGGGGGCCTCATGCCCCATGTCACGTGGGGCCTCTCGCCCCAAGCCCACATATTTTAATTTGACCTCTATATTTTCAAACTAAAATGCAAAAAACATGATCCAAATCATATTTATGTGATGGTCCTAAAGTGAAGCAATGCAGATATCCATTATACTTTTAAAAATGTCCAAGGTTATTTCTGACAACCGCTTTCAAAGAATTAGTCAAAGTTACAAAAACCATGCACATTTTTTTGTTTCTTTAATTTCTACTATGGTTTGGTGCTCTTCACCCTGAAAAGTTGTGACGTCACCTAAAAAGCCTCTAGCTTCAATCCTAATAATAAGAAAACGCACCAAAAATTTAAGTTTAGAAATAACTCTGGGGGGGGGGGGCCTCTCACCTAACCCGTTCTTCTTGCCCCGACCTACAGTAACTCTAAAGGAAAGAGGTCACTGAACAAATCCCAGCATGATCAACTCCAGCAAATGAAAATGGTCCAATTTAATGGTTTCAGCACTGTGAAACAGACTCCAGTGACCAGTATTATCCTGACCGACTTTTCTGAGAATTATTCTAAGTCAACAAGCCGTCTTTATTAGATGACATCCAGGTTTGATCCACTGCACAATCGGCATCAATATGATGCTTGTCTTTGCAATGTGGCATCTCTGAGTATGCGTCTCTTTCATTCAGATAAGAGATGGTCAGTTACTGATCATCCTACTTCCATGTAGCAGTGAGCAGACCTCCTATTCTGAGCCGAGGTCAAGTTCTTCACCCAATGCTGCAATTTCTCAGAAGCAGCGCATTTGGTCTAACAATCTATCGCCTTGCTGTCCATATTCGAACTGCCTTCTGTTGAGCATGTTTGTTACTTCTGGTCATTATAACTACACAGAGGTCCCTGGATTGCAATCCCTTGCTGTATGACCAAATTGTGATGTGAATTTCTGAGTCATAGCATTGGAACTTGTACGTCTCGCAAAGAGCAAGCTGAGTCATGGAAAACCTCATGTGCTAAAACAATTTCACCAGAACAGATCAGTTTTCCCTACGGGGTAATAAAACTTAGTAATTATCTTTTAAGAATGATTAAATATCAAATTTGAATATAATAGCGATATTTTGTCATTGACTCACAATCAAGCTGGCACCGCCGTCTATATTTCAGAATGAGATTAAGAGACTACAATTCAACAGCAGGATGTCTCAAAATATATTTTTTTATTTACAGGCCTGAATACTTTACAGTTAAATGATAATTACAAAACAGTTTCCCAGCTGCTGCCAATATTTTATTCTATGTGGTCTGGTCTAAGCCTAATCTAGAATCTGTAAAGCGTCATGAATGACTCATGATTGATGGCTTCAGTAGAATAACAAAGTCTATGAGGCAGGAGATTGTTCCCTTCACTTCAACACAATGATGTAGGAAGCAGATGCGATAAATTTTAAGAAAGAACCGTGTTGTAAGAATAGAGGTACACTGACCCAGCAGAAAACAGTCTCATGCATGAAGATAACACTGTTAATCTACGTAGTATCCCAATACAATTCTATAACAAAACTTACACTTCTCCAAAAACTTCAATATGATCCTGATTTCCAATTGCACTGTCCATTTCTGAATAATATAATTATTTTTGCATGTTTAGTTATGATTATAAATCCGTGAAATAAAACTGATCAAAGTCATAACTAAATAATGTTTTTGTTTATTCCGGTTACTTTCATAAATCTGGGCCAGCATGGCAACAGCTGCCATACTTGGCACAAGGTATTTGCCTCATCCAATGTGTATTTCTCTACGCATATCTATAGACTCGATTTTGAACTATTTTTGAATGTTTCAGCAATGTTTCAAACTGTTGAAAAATGCTTAACTAATGGAGCTCTGTATAGACATGTAATGACAGGGAGATTTCACCAGCTGCAAATAAATTTCAGCATTTGTTGCACAACATGCCTTTTCTTAAACGTTTAAAAACATTGAATGATTCTCTGATGAGAAAGGCAAAGTATTGATTGTGCACAAGGCTGAACTACCACAATCTGAGTTGTGTTGAAATTGCAAAGAATGCAAGGTGCAATCATGGTATCAATGCATTGCCCTTGACTGGCACCAGATGAGACATTTTAGAGAAAATTGTTTTAATAAAAAAGAGTATCCTGCAAATATTGTTTGTGTGTATGGATAATTAGTTGTTCGTTTTTTTTTCAGGTATGTCTATGTATGAACATTTGAACACCGTCTTGAAAATTTAGACCTTTCTTATAGCCAAACGGATGTTTTGCTCAAATATAGTAGATAATTTACATGCAGTATTTTAAAAACCCAGTGACATGAGCAGTGATTTTCTCAGATTTAGTAGATCTTTTGGGATATCCACTTGATATCAAACATGATCATATGTAGACAAACAACAAGCTGTGAAAGGTCAGCTTCCATGCATAAATGTTTCAATTGCTTTATTTTTTCTCTTACAAGAAAATGACAATAAAACCAGCAAAAACATGAACCTGAAGAAAATTAGCATCCATTTCACATTTCATGAATTCCTTTTTAGGAATAAATCAGATTGAAATCAAAGTTTATTGCAATTACAGTTATTATCCATACTAACTGCAACAACAATAAGTTTGTTGTGTCTGCAGTTGGGACTGTAAAAGCCCCAAGCATACAGTTGTGCCATCCGGACACAGTCTTGAAACTGCAAATGGAGAAAGACCAATTTCTTGTCTTGGCACAACCATATATTATTCATTCCTATTAACTACCAGCAGATTTGTGCCTATATATTTCTTTGTGCTTGTCTATTTGCCCATCTTTGGCCTCTTGGCAGTTGCATCCACTTAACTTGGGACCCCCTCTTGACTGCCAAACACTGTTGGGCCTCTGAATATAACCAGATTCATTTCCAGAACTATCCATTGATATTTAAAAGCTTTGTAGACCAGACTACTTCAGAACTTAATGAAACTGACATGTACCTAACTGAGTGTGAGTCAATTTGTTGAGGCTCCCCAAAATGTTCTACAGGAATTTCCTTTGGTCCAGCAAGGAAATCAATACAAAATTTATCACGCATGTTTGTCATCGTGTCGTATTCATCTTATTTCCCCCGCGGATTACCATTTGCATTAGATGTGACGAACATGTCAAGTATTTTTATGTCTTTTGATACTTTATGACGCTATTTCTGGGTAAATATTTATGACAGTCTTAGTATCCAGATGAATGGCTGTATTATAGACATATAATATTGCATCTTTCTTATAAAATGTTTGCTTCATCTTGAATGGTAACACATAATTGATTAGGTTCTAAAGACCATTTGGTATTTTTCAGTGACGTTCTGAACTTATATAACATCTTTAGGTTATCTTTATTCAGGAGTTTGCTTCACATCTAGAAGTACTGTCAACGATAAACTTGGACATGTTCATCTCCATCAGGGGGACAGGAAAATTATTCAGAATTTCTCAAAAAGGATTATTGCATACAAAGAAAATACAAGGAAAATTGATATATATCTTAAAAGTTATATATATAAACTTTTATTTGACAAATTGGATATCAAAAGAGATGCATGTGTCATCAAAATCATAAAAAACAAATCAAAACTTATTAAGTACATAATATTTTACAATACTGGTCCCAGTTCTAGTGGTTACATCTATAATATATAAAATGATAAATGTCTGACACCAGTGATGGAAATGGAAAATTTTTGTCGGGGGAGCTCTCAGCTTGTGCGGCAGCGGCTCACCATTCCATATTTTTGAAATGGAAAGATTTCTTCGACCAGAGCATAATTTCGGCTAAAAATACCTTTAGGACTGCAAAAGTAACATGATGATTGTAATTTCGCCACTGATCATTGGGGGAGCTGTAGCAGGGGAAAGCACCCCCTGTTGTCTGGTCAAGGGAGCTCAGCTCCCCTAAGCTCCCCCCCCCCCAATTTCCATCACTGTCTGACACTTTAAAAATGAGTCACAATTCAAAGTGTCAATATCAGATTAGATTATCAATAATTTCAAAAATATGTCCGTACAGATGTCATTTAATTCAGTCATTAAACAATTAAGTTAATACAAAATATGTCACATGGACCAGTAGCAACTGCTAAGAATTTTAGAAGGACAAATATGTAATAACATAAAAATTTTATAGTATAGAGGGATAGTTTAGCCATTTATCATTTTTGGGATGGAGCTGAAACATTGTATGTGATTGCTTTACTGATGCGGTCATTGGTGTAGAACTAAATTTGGGGAGGTTAAGTAACCTAGTTTTTGCATGCAATTTTGGAGCAACCTAATCTGCTTTTCATAAGATTGCATTATTTGGAAGAATGAGAAAGGGAGGTAAAATGATTAAGACTCCAGGAAGACTAAAATCAATTTGTGATATTCTGGTGTTGTAATTTGATTTTGTAAATGATTGGCAATTTACATGATATCTGGCATCAGAGACACCCTGGATATTAGATAATTCACGTCTTGGGTTTTGTGAAGAACTCATCCTGGAAAGAATAGTGAAAGAACACTAAAGATCACCTAACACAAGCCCTTTCTAATATGGCATCTGTGAGTGCACATCTCTGTGGTCCATATGAGAGATGGTCAGTTATTGAATCATCCAGCATAACAGTGTGCAGACTTCCTATTCTGAGCCGAGGTCAAGTTTTATCATGCAACTCTGCAATTGCTCAGAGGCCAGCATATTTGGCCCAACAATCCATTGCCTTCTTGTCTATATTTGAACTGTCTTCTGTTGGCTACTTTTGAGTATTATACAATAACTACACAGTGAAAGAAAGCACGACAAGAAGAAACATCTACACCAAAACTGTTCTTTCAATGTTAGAATTTGTTCGCTGCTGGATGACCTGTTTTGCTCACCGATGGACTAACACATATATAGATAGATGGATATAATTGGTAAGTGTCGCGCTCTAGGCCCAGGTATGGAAGCTTACAAGGGTCAGTTGATGAAATTGAAGAGAAATAACTCACTGGTTCGTAACTTTACTGGTATATACTGGTTTTATGATGAAAAACTCAGGCCACATTTATTCACACATGTCATTTTCTAATTTGAAACATTGCTTCAATTTCCCGTTCAAAGAAGAAGATCAAATGTCAATGAAAACATTCCACATTTTCTATGGCGTTTATGTTGTGAAAATTCAAAAATGTCTATCTGGCTAAATTGCCTCTTTTTGTTGGGTATATTTTGTCAGTAATACAATAAAGCCCATTGTTCAGCTGAAGATCATTTGTCATAATATTTGAAACAAATCATAAAGGCTCACGTTTGCAGGTAAAATATAGACAAACAGCAAATAACTTTACGGTATATTTAAGTTGTATTTCGGTATATTTAAGTTGTATTTTTTTTACGGTATATTTAAGTTGTATCACTGCTCTCTTGTACAGTTTTCTTGTGTAAACAGTGTGTAAACCTGCATGGTATTATATGTTGGGCTGAAATAGACTTGCCAGTTTCCTCTTATTTTTGCATTTTGAGTGTGAAAAGGGATAAATGCGACCGATCGAATCAAACCATAATCTACTGTAGCAAATAAAGGTTTTGCATCTTAATAATCTCTGCACTATATTAAGGAAGGTATTTAAAAGACTCCAGTGGCATTATTTTTTACCAGCTTTTTTGAGAATTATCCAAAGTCAATGAGACTTCTCTGTTAGATAAGCCCACTTTAATAGTTTCAGCACTGTTACGGTAGACGAACATCAAGTGCTTACAGAATTGTACCAAAATCCTCCTTGTGAGGTCACAGCCCTATCCATGCCATGTTAAACTGTATGACGTGCAAGCAGTCAGTGACATCATGGCCTATACTTGCAATGTTTTTGTGGCAAACCATTTGATGTGTCACTCCACACTCGTATGAGGTCACAAGTTGCCTTATGACAAATTGACACCTCATTTCAATGTATTTGATAGGACTTGTTGTGAAGTCATTGAGGCCCAATTGCAGCAGAATGTAAGTACTCGTCGTTCGTCTACAGTAAGGAAGCAAAATGAAAAAACTCCAGAAGTTAGTCAATAAAAACTCTAGTGGCAGTATTTTTCAGACACACTTTTCTAAAAAAAAAATTCTTAGTCAACGGGACTTCTTTATAAGAAAGCACTCACAGAATTTGATCAACTGACCAATCTGGTGCTTGCCTTTGTAATATGGCGTCTGTGTGTGTGCATCTCTGTTATTCAGTCGACAGATGTTCAGTTATTGAATCATCCTGCATCCATGTAACAGTGAGCAGACCTCCTATCCTGAGCCAAGGTCAAGTTTTATCACGCAACTCTGCAATTGCTCAGAGGGCCGTATGTTTGGTCTAACAATCCATTGCCCTCTTCTTGCCTTGCCTTTATTTTTTAGTCAGGCTAACTTACATGTCTGAAATTGAGAAGAAGTGGAGAAGAAGATGAAAAGGAAACACAGATAATCTCATGTAGATTTCTGAGCAGAGTTCACAATGAGTCAATTTGAAATACCGTAGGGGAGTGCGGGTCACAAGTGTTCCAAAATGTTGGCAGTAACGAGTTAAATGAGATCAGGTCAACATTATCGATAATGACATTGGGTATATTGTCCAGTAGTTTCAGGTTCCTACCTTTTAAAGGTTTGGAGAAATTTTGAGTTACATCCATGCTCATTAAGTGTCTCACTGTGCCCCGTGGGCCATAAGCCATAAGCGCCGATCCTCAGGACCAACGGAATTGTTCTATCAATTTTTGCTACAGAAACTGCTGTACTCCTATAAAAGCAGCTGGCTAGGTGATTTTTTAGGTCCTTTTTGGAGCATGTTTCGAAACTACATCGCACAAAACACGTGCATGACTTATTCAACCTGTCGCACCTTTTACATACTAATAAAAATTCTCTCTGATGCTTCTCTTTGGATATGACTCACTAAAATCAGTAGTTTATAGCAGGCATTTTATTTTTAATAGTGAATTGTGAGCTATGCATTACATTCAGGTCATTTCGAGTGTATTTTGTGATGTCTCACTGTGCCCCGCCTCAAACTGTCTCATTGTGACGAACGCAGCTCTCTTCATAAAATTTCTGAATCCTGCGGACCGGATGCCTGTATTGTGGTTCATCATCTCACTAAACTAAGATGAATAATGAAGGTTTGAATCCCTGGCAATTAATTTCGCAAAATTATTTATTTTATGGGCTAAAAACCAAATTATTGAAATTCCACTCTCGATATGCTATTTAGGCATTCAGAATATAGGACAGTCTCTCACTTACTAACTTTTTGTTCTATACAAAAGAGGGTTGGTCTGTAAACAGTACCAGCTAGACACTACGGGCTTTGTCTCACTGTGCCTGCCGTCTCACTGTGCCCCGCTCTCCCCTACATCCAAAATAAAGTAAGACTACCCCAGCAAGAATGAAGAATCAGCCACTACTTTATCCTTTCACACCGTTTGGTTACCCCTTAATCACTCCCTACCTTTTTCTTACTTGAAACTACCTTTTAAAATTACATTAGAATTTCATTAAAAAGCACCAATTTAAACTCCCATCACCCTCATTGTGTTTTGCTTTATTTATGCCCATTTTGCAAATTGCAATCACATTGGTAGCTGTCTTAATGAAGCTTTTCAGGATAAGGGAACAAAGATGGCTACTAAGAATGTCCCCTTAAATACTTGTGTTATGATTTCTGTAATGCATTACATAATAATCACACTGCAGGTTTGCTCAAGCGAAACATATGTTTGCACACATATTCAATAAGATTATAAAAAAAATTCGCATAAAACGGTTCAATTAGGCCTACCCCCTCTTAGTGATCTCCACAAAGCCTAAGTTCTTAGCAGCCAGCTAAGTTCCCTGATCCTGAAAAACTTCACTAGAGTTCTTAATACGGGATAAAGTGCTGGTGAGGAGTCAAAGGTAATTGTATGGTGAATTCGGGTGGACATTTGCAAAAATTAGGGCAAAATAGGTAAACAGATGACTTCTGACAGAAAATTTTCTAATTTATGTGGGGTTGTACTGTATACTTAACTCTTGAAAATTAGGAATTTTGCTCTAAAAAGGTTTTTGTAAGGGTATATCTCATATCTTTTAATAGTCATCTGCTGACATCAAAGACTGAGTAGCTGTGCTGATAAGGATGAGGAGACAGGTTGATAGATAGTCCTTTAGTTCTATTTATAACTCAAAACTTAGTCACAAGGGGAAGAAAGTTTGGGAAGATGCTCGGACACAAATGGAAGCTTAAGTAGGTAGGTAACAGCATATATCAGGGGGACCTGGCTGATAGTGCGATGCAATTTATGGCAGCTTTCAATATTTGGTGGGGGAGGAGCTTGGAGTTTTCCTCGATTGGAAATTATGTATTTCAAGGAAAAACCTATCGTAATTATTTATGCCGGCCATGCAAATTTCAATGTCCTACTGGGGTAAATTATTTATTTCCAAGTCAATTAATATATTTCTGCGTTAAGAAATCCTACAACCACAACTTATAACTTTCTGGAATGCCTGGATAATAACTTTCTATCTAGGGGTGGAGCTTATATTCGTTAGCTTGTTTAAAACATTTTTAGGCCATAATAAGTCGCCCATAGGATGCAGGTGAGCCTGACAAGGCCTGTGTGACATCTACAGTCTTGTGGATCTTGGCCACAGCAAGACAGCCATGATTTTCCAATATGGGCTAGAAGATATACAACATCATAATATTCAAGTTTTCTGTCCTGCAAATTCAGTGGTTAGTTATTTCGTCCCTCTGTTAATAGCTTTTTACATTGTAACATTTGAAATTTTGAGTCAGCTCAAATGATTGAGTGAGATGGTTGCACAATTTGTTTGAGCTGACACAGCTAGATATTTTGAGTTTTAATAATCTTTTTGTTGTTATAACTTCAAACTACAAGCTGTGACACGCTCAAAGTAATCGTGCAACCGTCTCACTCGTCTCACTCAATCATTTAAACTAACTCAAAATTCAGATTTTACAGTGTACCATCAATATCTGTCATGTAACACACATTTAATTAAAGTCTTTGGTTTAACTATCAATCCATGATGTCCATTATCTTTTAAGGGCTTCATGATATCTGAGAAGCACCGTAATTGTTGCTAATGGTTTTATGAAAGTTAATACTCATCTAAAAGCTCTGCCAATGTGGGTGTAATTCAATATTGCAATGTTATCTAATCCCCGAAATTCGGAATCCATATCGCATAACAAATTCTAAAATTCTTTTCAGCTTTGTAACTGATATTCATCATCAAGTAATTGTCAACTATGACGCTCTTGGTCTCATGTACAGATTTTTTTTGTTACTCATGTTTAACAGCCAAATTCGCTTATTTCATCAAATAACATGATTTTTATTCATTAATCTTGAAAAGAACAAGATATTTGTTGTTAAAAAACAACATTTTTGGCAGATAGTGATGAACCTGGACACTGTTTCGCCACCAACGTGTTGTTAATATCACGTCAGTTTGTCTAGTGTTTCATCTGCATCATCTGCATTCATTACTTTCTATTCATCTTTTGACCTGGCATTTCATCATCCTCATCACAATTTTTTGGAAATACTACTGCCTATTGATTGAATGATCTGATAAATACTGAATGATTAAGAACAGGAGCACAGTGTCCTTGAACGAAGTTAAGGGTTAAAAAAAATGTACAAAGAATCTGTCAACACAGCGTTGTAGTATGTGGTCTCAGCTTCGATTTGGTGTAAAGATCAAAAAAATCTGTCGGGAAAATTTTGAGAAAATTGAAATTTAAAATTTTTAGTTTTTCACACCCTTGTTGCATGCAAAATATCCATTATAGAATGTTTAAAATGAAAATCTTAACATAGAAATGCTTTCCTTTCCAACCCTGGTGCTTATATATACAGTGGACCAAATTCAGAATTATGATTAAGTGGTTTTTAAAGGAATATCACATTCTGAAGGTGTTACAAACTTGCTACACTATAATCTGCATTCTCCGAACCCATTTAGAGTCCAATCAACTGAACCTGCATAATGTCCCTAATTCATCGATTGCATTAGCTAAGTAGCAGAACACTGTAGCAATATAGCCAATAATAAGACATATTTAGGGCTTTTACAGCATTTCTATATCAATATTTTGAGATGCATGTTGCAACACTTTCAAAGTATATCTCTTCATATCAGTATCAAAACCTCTAATCACAATCTGAAGAAACATAATTGCCTCAATTGTCCATTCCTTAAATTTGAAATTTTTGTTAAGGGTCTTAGTTTCCAATGGTATTTTATTGATTTTTCATAAATTTTGCATAAGTCTCACTTTAGTACTTTCTGTGCAGATTTGACATTACTAATGCAATGAATTGGCTAGAAACTATGGATAGGATGCATGTTTGCGTGTTGTCATTCATATCATGAAAGAAAAATAAATAATATCACCAATAAATATTTCTTTCAGAGCTTCTGATTTGAAGTTTACTTTTGAAATTCATTATATCTCCTAATTCCGTCTGGAAAGTTCATATATAACCAATATTAACTATGTGACCATGGAAGAGAATCTGTTGACTGATAGTTTTATACTCTGTTGGTGGCACAAAGGCATGCTACAACTGAACAACTGAATTTTGGAAGTCTGAAACCATTAAATTCCAAGAAATAATCTTAACAATTGGCAAAAATGGGTGAAGAAAGCCCTTAAATTTCTTCAGAAGACCATAAATTGCAACCAATATTTCAATATGCACAGAGACATTGTAATAAAACTTGGAATTGGCCATCTCCGCCATTAGGCCACTTGCATGTGCTTTTTAAAATTAATTTAAACAAATACTTCTTCAAAAAATATAATTTCCTTAGATATCAAATACAACTTACATGGAAAGCTGTGGTGAAGATATACACTTGTCAGATGTTGGCAGTACGTATTTCTACTTGTGTCTACTGTTTATTGTCCAATAACTGTACAGATGTTTTTGCGAATCCCACAAAAAAACATGGACTGGTGAAATGCTTAAACTCTCAATTTCCATCACTTATGAAGTTAAAACGGCATTTTCTCACACCCGGGTGGTTCATTTGCTGCTTTTCTTTGGTTCATAAAATAATAAAGCCGAAATGACCATGTTTATATTTGATTTTGACACATTATAAGATTCACTGAGTTTGCAACACCCCTAAATGTCGAAAAGATGTGAAAATTGGAAATAAAATGCTTTTTCTGGTATTTGTTTAACCTGATTGAGTAACTTAATGTATAACTAGATAAAATATGATGTTTCAATAACACTGCAATGTCATTTGATATACCTATAACTGATATTTTGCATGCAACAAGGGTGTGAAAAACTAAAAATTTTTAATTTAAATTTTCTCAAAATTACATCAAATCGAAGTTGAGACCACATACTACAACGCTGTGCTGACGGATTCTTTGTACATTTTTTTTAACCCTAAATTTTGTTCAAGGATACTGTGGAGAAGAACTGTCTTTGACGATTTACAGTTTTAAAGCCTCAGCAAGGGAAAGACCCATCCTCCTGAGCTCCTTATTCATCAATTCAGAACCAAACCTAATCCTTATTTGTCTGAGCCAGGGCCTTTCAGTCAATCAATATTTTATGTCCTTCGGTCATTAGGTCTCCGATTCCCTCAGTTACAGTCGGCGGAGGAACATGTTTTATCCTGGTCTATGATGATTGTCCTTGCTACACAGGCTTCAGCAATCTAATGGAATGTTAACCATATAAGATCACCACAGGTTTTAACCATTATCAGGCTAAAAAATCGTAATGGCATCAAAATGGTTGAATAAAGTTCACTTCTCGTTGGATGTGTTTGAATTGTTTCCCTACACAGACGCATCGTGTCGCCTCTTGGTATTAAAAGAGTCTCACTGTATATTAACATGATTCATGTTGTTGTGTTTTTTTTTTCTTCAAAGAACAAGATTGGATGTAAAAAACTAACTAAAAACTTCAATGATTTCCTTTTTCTTTTGCCGTATATGATGTGAAAATCAGAAAGGATATGAGACAAACACTGAATTTTGGCTCATTTGTGTTTTGGAAGCTGTAAGCTTGAGATCACTGAGAATGACATTCCGATTGAATCAAGGCCCAGTTTGCACGAAAACTTGGATTTAATCACTGGACAGACTGGCAGAGCAAAATAGGATCTCAAATTGTAAATAAGATGAAGATTTATGGTAAAATTAAGATCCCAGTCTTCGAGTTTGAATAATTTTGCCAACCAGATCAAGAAGATAACCAGAAACGAGATAACATAGACTTTTAAGGAAATGATTATACTTTGTATTAACCATTGTGCCTTGATGTTTTAAAAAGACCAAATTCTGCATATGATTATGATTGCAAAAACGAGTAATCTATTTGGCCATCAATGTAAAAATCCATAGTGAGTGTAATTTTAAACCACTTCTGTTTTGAATTTCAATATTATTATAACTCTTCTATAAAAGATGAAATGCCAACATTCCCATTCTGTGACAATCATTCGCAATCTCAATGCCATTTCCAGCCATTCTGTCTTTTCCATATTTTCATCTATATCACATAGATCTAGTACTTTTGTAAGTTGCAAAATGCTTCAAAAGCAGTGATTAAGGCTGAATCAATAGTTTGGCACAAGTGCAACCATGCCATTTGTTTAATTGCTTTTTTTCAATCAGAACTGTTTTGTCCAGTGCGAGTTTGTATATTGTCGAAGGAAGGATTAGTCAAGGCTCCAGTCATTCGAAACCCTATCATATTGAGAAGTTTCTGCTTTTCAATCACTAAGTGATTTGCTCAGTGGCTGTGAAATGTATAAGGATTGCTGCAGCCAAGACCACTCCACAGATGTGTCCAATATCATTTTCAAAATTTATTCTTGGTCTCTTGCAAAGCTGTTTCGGTCCTTCATTGGCAGCAGAGATATCATTTGCTTTTCACAGTCATAATGTGAATGTTTTTCCTAGGCCTACCATGGGCGGAATTTTGGTGGGGGATGGGACGGGGGAAATGTCCCCCAACATGTTTGATCCCGGAGGACATTTTTGTGTGAAAACAAAATGTCTTGTAATGGCCCTTGGCGTAAATTTGATAGCGATCAGTTCTGAGAGAAATGGCCTACACCTTTCTGCTCAGGCAGGTTACCATGCCATACAAAAGTTGGAATTCTTGAATGTAAAAAGTCCTGACTGACTGTTTATTCACGGATCCTACGGCCAATTCCGACCGCGTCACCGCGTGTCCCCCCCACATTTTGCGGGAAAATTATACCCCTGAGGCCTACATCAAATGTTTTGGCATTAAATACTGGTCGCCATGTCGTGATAATTTGAAATCGAGGAGAGAATACATGATCTGCGGGTTACTAGAGCATTTTTGCCTGATGTATAACCCATGAAATCTGAGAAAAAAAAATTTAGTCACCAGAAGCATTTGATGGCCATTCTTTAGCTCTTGGCTCTGTTTCAAGCAACTGCACATGAATAATTTTGTGTGGGAAAACAATGCTAATTACCAAACATTGAAAATGGGAAATTAAATCATTCGAGCATTTACTAGTTTACATGTATTTCAGAGTAGGCCTACTGAGTGATCAACTTAGTCAATTGTGAGTGATTACAACTGATAATCACCCAGATAAAACCTTAGTAAAGAAATCCTAAGAGGAAAAGTCCTTGTTCAGAACAAATCTTAAGCCAAAATATCACCACCAGTTAGGGCCCTGCACGGGACGGGAACGGGACTGAACTTGACAAAATTTGGCGGGAGTGGGTCAAAATTCGGAAAATTTTATCATTGTAATGCCTAGAACGGGATGGGAACGGGAGCAGATTTGGAAAGAACGGGCGGGAGTGAGACAAAAATCTAGTCCTGTGCAGGGCCCTACCACCGTTGCATTTTAGTCCATATTTTATGAACTTTGATCATTGACTCTTTAATTCAATGGAGAGTCAGAAAATTGCTTCAGTGACAATTGACCCGAAATTAATTCTTGTAATGGTTAAAAGGAAATTATTTACATACATTGTATTGTCAATATGCATTTATTCTCAAACAGGAGCAGATCTAATAGTATGCTGTGGAATAGTGTGGATCTATGTCAGTCTTCGGTAGACATATACTGTGGAGGGCCCAGATAGTGGCTATTTTCAAAGCATCGTGAAATTAAAACAACATGAGAGTCCATTAATATCAAGTCAGAAGTTGGTATTATCCTATATACAGTGCCGCCTGTAAGTAAGTGAAACGCATGATATTGTGCCATTGCATCAATGTTAAACATCCTTAACCAAAATGCTTCTGGAAGGAAAACATTTTGGGTCATAAAGGCCGATACATGTATGTGAGGCATGCAGGATAAAAATAGCAGCCAATTTTCTTCGCTGTAGTTGAAGTTAGGTATGGGTCAAAGTCTTTGATAAGTAAGTGAACCACCCTTCCCTATCTTTTAACATTGGGCCTGCGTTTCACTTACTTATCAAAGACTTTGACCCATACCTAACTCCGACTACAGCAAAGGAAATGGGCTACTATTTTTATCCCACTTGCCTCACACATCGGCCTTTATGACCCACTTTGTTTCCCTTTCAACCGATGAGAATTCATGTCTCCACAAGCAGTTTGGTTGAGGATGTTTAGCATTGATGCAATGGCACAATGTCATGCGTTTCACTTACTTACAGGCGGCACTGTATACGTGTACCACATTAAGTATAGAAATATCGAGACCCAGCTGGTCAAGGGAATCACATAACCATGCAATGTATACAATTTGGTCAAACTCAGTCAAAGGATTCCTCTTGACATAAAAGTTTAAATCAGAGATTATTGTTCAAAATGCTAGAAACAGGATGCGCAGATTCAGCATTCTGTCTCTATGTTTCAAGTACCGTCAATTAAAAGGAAATTCAAAGCAAAATTGCATTGTAAACATTGCTCTTTGTTCTTGTGTGCTTACAAGCAATGAAGTGGCAGTTGATTCAAAATTAAAACATCAAGAGATGCACAAACAAAAGACAAAGAGTTTTAAAATTTTAATTCAATCGATGCATTAATAATAAATGAAGAAGAACGAAGGTTCAAGGAGGCACTACATTAGAAAAAAAAGAAGATTCTAACTGGGTTATTGAATGTTGATACAAAAGTATCTTATCATTATTTGATGATATATGCAGCAATAAGAATCCCCACACAAGACTTTGGTATCCAAACAAAATGTAAAATTTAACTAATAATCTGTGTTTTGAAATTCAATTTGGAGTTACAGCTCCCATTATGTAATTACCAGTAGGCTTGTCTCAAAATTCAATTTCAATTTCAATTTCAATTCAATTTTATTCCAGATGCAAACAGGATACATGTATGTATTGAAACAATAAAAATAACAGTTACATCTGGGGGCAGATGTCGGGTGGACATATTTTGCCCAATTACAATACATAAATTGAATAATACAAGTAAGGAGAACATGAACAGCATGAACAATAACAAATTCTTTTTTTTTTTAAAAAGAAAACAAAAAGACTAAGGCTAAAAATAAAAACAAATTGTATGATTAATATTATTTGATATACATACATTAAGTTTAATAATAAGTGACAACATATTCAGGATGTGAACCGGTGATAAAAATAAACAGGAAATAGTTTACAGAAAATCGGGTAGGTTATTAATATTTAAATATTGTTTGGTCTTTTTTTTAAATGAGTTTAAAACAAGGCAATTACTGATCAAAGAAATGAAATAATTCCATATTTTAACACCCATAAATAAAAAATGACTCTCTTCAATGACATTAATTTGAAACACATGATCCTAGAGTTAGGAATAAGGGATTCAGGGGAGATCAGGATTGGACACAGACAGCTACTTATGTCTTGTTTATGACAACATCCAGACATGCAAGACTCAAATAAACTGAAATTGAATTCTAAATTTGGACTTAGAAATCGATGATCATCGTTTGATGTTACTCATGACAGCAGATACAAAGGGCCGATGCCTGATCGATAGATCTGTACAAAGGTAACACAACCTGGAAAAAGGAAATCTATCCAATCGATCTAATCTATCTAATCTATCTTAGTCTATCTAATCTATAGATCAGTCCATCTACATTCAGGGCCATCAGCATCCGTTTTTAAGATCATGCAATCTAATTTCCTGGTGATGTATCTTAAAATGGCTTTCTCAATGAGGTGACTAATACTCTAGTGATTATATAGATCTCAAGAAAATAATCGTTTATATAGATCTCAAGAAAAAATTCATTTGTATAGACAAAAATTATTTAAAAATAGGATGTGTTGTTCATGAACATAGAGATGCAAGAATTTTCCAAAGTCAGAGCAGCAATTCAATTATCTATCCTTTCATCTCTTTCTTTGACCTGGAATCACCAATGCATTCGGAGGTGGATATACTGAATAGCTGAGCGCCTTGCAGCCAGTAGCTGGTCCATAGAGACCAACATACTGTCTCAAATCAAACCATTTCAGCCTGTATTGGATTCTCGGCTTTGTGTTTAATTGCCCATGCGAGCTGTGCAAGCTGTAGCTAGCTGTTTTAATGAACTTGTTTATCCTGGTCTGCCAACAGGATGAAGAGGATGAGGTTGGTCTTGTAAAGCAAGCGCTTGGGATCTCATACTCATCGGAGAACGATATTCGCCATATCAATCACTGCACAATCTGCTTTGTAGCTGTGAATAGCTTGTATGATAGCGGCAACTATTCCTTTTGCTCAGTGCAGATTTCATGCTTGATCTTTAACAAATAGTTTTTCTTGACAGTTCAAGTCTTCACGTTGTTTGTTACTGCATGAGGAACTAAGATATCAATTATCATATTATCATATTATACTCTGAACTGGAAAGTTTTGCGCATTCAATAGTGTCAAATTGTCAAAGTGGTTAAGATTTATAAAATGTTTTTCATATTATACAATTTTTTGTGTGATGTTGCAATGACACATCAGAATCTGTTTGCAATAATCATAACTATTTGAGTGAGGATCACCAAGTAAGCATTACAATAAATGTATGTGGTCCCTCATGCCTGGACATGCATATACCCAGGTAGTCTGTAACTTTATTCTGTAAAATTGCCCACACTGCATGCACAAACTTGCATGTACAATATCTACACTGTACAAACAATATAACTTCTTACAATATGAATCAATAAGCATCGAGTTGGACAGTTTCATCTTGTAAACTCTAAAGTCACACGAGTATATAAGAGCAATAATTTCATGGTTTTATGGATATTTTCTGTCAAATCTCGGCAATAAAATGCATTTTATAGCTAAGTATGGCATAATTGACCAAACCGAAAGTGCTGCTTTGAAAACCTGTTCGGGAACCGGCCGGACTGTACCGATACGGCCGGTATTTGTCGAACTGGTGTTTCACCCTTTGTAGAACTCAGTAGATTTTACCTTCATTTGTACAAAACGCAGTAATCATTATCACGAGAATTCTTGTGCTTTGCAGAATACAGGCATATCGTTAGAACAAAGAATTTCGAGATTAGGATATGTTAGGCATCTTTTAAAGTTGTATTGCTGATTCTGTCATGTTTTGAAACTATTTTCTTTCCTACTAAAAAGCATTACAGTCTGTAAGATACAGGTCAAAAATAGTTGTGTTACTGAATCTGCAAGCTTCATTCAGCAAGTACCATTCCGCAAGTGCAAGGCATTTATTAGCTCATCAGTCAGTCCCTTAATCTTTATTGATGGAAGTGCAGTACTGGCTTGCGGGATGGCTAATCTGATCGATTCTGAAAGTTTGATGAATGTTATATGGGGGAAGATAAGAAGCGTTGCACGTGCACGCAAGTAAACGTAGCTTAGAATGACAAATAACGAATGCATTACCATCATTAGGATATATATAAAGGAGCATCTGCGCTTTTATTATGGGCCGGTGACAGTCGTGACTATTACATTTCTGATGGGAGGAGGGTTAGTTTTGGAGAAAATATATAGATTCTTGCCCACAACTCCAAGCTCCCTCCAAGAATATCTAATGGCTGCCCCCCTTACTAATAAATCCATTTCATGAGCACTTGGACTACTTACTGACACGAACCAGTAGTTGTTCTATGGACATGATGTTAAGTATTGAGATTTTAAGTATCATGGTTAAATATAATGATTAGGTTTGTCTTCAGCTCATAAACACGGATTCCATACTTGTTTGCGTTTTAATTGAATTTACGAAAACAAAATTCCTAAAATGGGTTTGTATAGGCCTACAGGCAGTAAAACAAGAAATTCTTTAAAAAAAAAGAATTGTAGGGACCATTGTGTGAAATATGAGGTTTCTTCAAACACATATTTTATTTTCCAAATATTCAATTGATTTCCTATGTATGTGTAGTCACATCTATACCTCTGATGTACCTACTGTGATTTGACAAACATACTGAATGTTTATCTCATGATTGGACATGCCTTATTATAGTTGTTATAAATATTTTTGTCATAAAAAAATTTCTATCTTAAAATGTCTATAACAACAAACAAATTCTTGCTTGCTTATTAAGATTATTACACTTTTCATAAGCTTGTGAAACATCGTAGGAGTAGTGAGAAGTTGAATATCTAATGTTTTCATACAGTGTGTTTGTACGCTTCTATTATATGATCCCAAATCTTCATAAACTTAGGCTATATTTGACCAATTTCCTGAAGGAAATCTCTATGTGATATGCTCAAGGTTTGCTTTGGAGATGGTCCCCAATCATCCAACCATGACCAGTTGACCCCATTGTCATGGTTGAGTGGCTGCTGCCTCTCTGGTGTAGCTACTGTGTATCAAGAGGGGGCAACATATACTTGATTTGTAAATTGTACTCACAGGTACCTCCTCTGTGGCATGAGTACCCTCCTAATATTGGAGGTCAATTAGGAGGGTACTCCTACTATAGGGGAAGTATCTCTGCAAGTCCAACTAGGCTGTGGCCCCCTCCAGAAATTTAGAAGCTCTACCACTGCAGTACACAATAACTGATGACAAATTGCACTTGGCTGGGTATTTCTGTCCCTTTAGTTAGGGACCTTCAATGTTAAGTCTTTCATCATTTGGAGCTTGTAACATAGATCTGAGATGGAAACAACAATTGTGTAATGATTTTGCAAAATGCTCCTTAACTGGTTGATGTGTGCTTTACTGCTACATTCTCAGGTTGTCACATAATGTACATGTATAGACTTAGGACTTCTTGGAGTTATTACGTAATGCACATAATCTAATGGCTTTCATATTTATAGCAAGGATTGTTGAAAACTCCGTGCCGCAGCAGTAACATTTGTCTGCAGCTGCGAACTTGAACTTCATTCACCAGGGCACACATAATAAAGTCATGAAGAATGATTGCAAATAGAGATGAAGAAACATGTCTTATTTTTTCATTTATGGTCTGTGAGCAATATATACAGTAATTATACACAGAGCAAACACTGAAATTCAAAGCTGCCCGTTAAATTCACATCCATCAATATTACTGCACGTGTAGAAAGAGAAGGTATACCTGCAAGGATTTCCCATTGTGAGTTACGAAAATGTGTTGTTTGCGTTGAATTGCAAAGTTTGTCAGACAATGCATGTATTTGCAACCAAAAGAATATCCTCACAACATCTTATGGGCTTCTCCCATTAACCCATTAAATGACACACAAACAAGGCAAAATTAGAAAGACTCAAGTGCCTGCATTGTCAGCCAGGTCTTTCTGAGAATGATTCTTAGTCAATCAGGCTTCTTTTTAAAATTGATTGCATCCGAGTTTGATCTGCTGCACCATCACCATCAATATGAAGCTTGCCTTTGTCATATGGCATCTGTGAGTGCCCATCTCTATGGTCCGGATGAGAGATGGTCACTTATTGAATCATCCTGCATCCATGTAACAGTGAGCAGACCTCCTATTCTGAGCCAAGGTCAAGTTTTATCATGCCATTCTGTAATTGCTTAGAGGGCTGTATGTTTGGTCCAAACAATCCATTGCCTTCTCCAAGTCGATATATTAGAATTAGTTTCTGTTGGTTTTGTGGGTTACTTTTAAACATTACAACATTATAATAATGCAGAGGTCAGTGGTTTAGGTCTTTCTTTCCTAAAATAGATACTGTACCCAAATAAAGAACCACATTTCCATATCTCTTATTAGACAAATATGATGATACTGGTGTTTTTTTTTTTTTCTATGTGATCTTTAGTCTCACAGTTGCTACTGGGTTAGGTGAGAGCCCCCCCCCCCCCATGGTTATATCTAAACTTAAATTTTTGGTGTGTTTTCTTATTGATAGGATTGAAGCTAGAGGCTTTTTAAGTGGTGTCACAAATTTTCAGGGCAAACATCACCAAACCATTGCAGAAATTAAAGAAACAAAAAAATATACATGGTTTTTGTAACTTTGAGTAATTCTTTGAAAGGGGTTGAAATAAATAAATTTGGGAACATTTAAAAGTATAATGGATATCTGCATTGCTTCACTTTATGACCATCACATAAATATGATTTGGCTCATGTTTTTTGCATTTTAGTTCAAAATATAGAGGTCAAATGAAAATATGTGTGTTTGGGGCGAGAGGCCCTACAATGGTATGGGGCATGAGGCCCCCTTCACTGGGGCCTTGAAGTTGCTTCAGGAACCACTTAATAATGTGCACTTTGCCTTAAATCTTGATAGAATAGCTGAATAAAATGGAAAAAAATTGGCTGAAATTGAAAAAGGGCAAAAAAAAATTCAATAAATAAAAGTATGAACAGAAAAATTCAGAAATTCAGAAAACGTAAATATAATGCCTTAAAAATGAAAGAAGAACCCCAAGAAATAACTTTCAAGATGAATGCGCTCGCAAAAAATTGCTATAGGATTATAATAGGAGAGCTTCTTGCCCGCCGATGGGTGGGGTAAGAAGGCCATTTGCAATATTTTACAAAAATGGCTGTAACTCCTTTATTAAAATTGGTAGACATTTGTTACACTAGTTATAAGTAGAGACAAGTGATCCCTTCCTGACAGCATATGCACTAAAAGGATCGACCATGAAAAGTAGGTCAAATCACACCTCGAAGTTAAGGGGGGCTGCATGCACTGCATAGGCTAATGGGATTTGTAGGTGGAACACAATTCTGCCATGAAATTTTAAGGTGCCATGTGTGAGACCGACGCAGTATACGTATCTGCCTTGATACTGGTAATAAGAATTTGCCTTGAGTTATCTAAAAATTTTCATTTGCCCTGATGCCGGGAGGTTGCAGCCCCAATGGTTTATGGCAAGGGCTTTCCTCATATCTTTTATTAGTTATCTACAGGCATCAATGATTGAGTGAGGTCAGGTATAGGGACAGGTGCTGATAATGATGAGGACAGAAGTTGATAGATAGCAGTATATATCTTTGGTTTTAGCTCTCAATCCATCATGTCCATTATCTTTTAAGGGCTTTATGATATCTGAGAAGCATCAAGATTGTTGCTAATGGTTTTATGAAAGTTAATGGTCCTCTGAAAGCTCTGCTAATGTGGGTGTAATTCAATATTGCAATGTTATCTGGCCTCTCAAATTCCAAATCCATATTACATAACAAATTTGAAATGGTATTTTGGCTAATCTCATTTGACTTCATTATCTGCTAACTGTCAAGTAGGTCACAAAAATTCAAATAGCACTGATTCTATTATCGTTTTGGTGTTTTAAAAACATAACACTTTTCAATTTGAGTCATTGTCAAGTACACTGCACAGTGCACAAACATTGAGGTGCATGGAAGTGCAGGGGCATGTGAGTGTGAGATCTGCTCGGATTTTGTTTCAACACGCAGTCTCAATCAAAAAAAACTGCAAGGAAATATCTGGTGCTATGATGCAAGGAGCCTTTTGGTTTAAACATATTTATTCCTTTGCTAACGAGCCATTGGCTCAATTACAAGCTCAGGTGTTAGTAATGAATCTTGAAAATAAAACATTTTAACATTTAACATTTATTTAAGTTTATAGTCCCCCAATTGAACCAACTCAGCGAGACTTAACAATACAATTGAAAGTATATCAACTGAATAATTGAACAGTAGATTTAAATGTACTTAAAAGAGTCTGTGTCTCAGATTTTTATAAAATCGAGAAATCGATAGGATTTAAATGTAACTTTAAAGAGTCTTTGTCTCAAATTATTAAATAAAACATATAAAAAGTGTTGAAATCAATTCAACTTAAGAGTCTATAAAATCGAGAAATCGATAACATTTAATTCAAGTCACTTAAAAGCAAAAAACACTCAGCTACCGGCTTAGGTCATCACCCACACAAGCATAATAATTCACTAAATTTTATGTAGCACTCTGAATCATGTCAGTTGTATCACACATAAGGTTCTGCAAGTCACACCAGATGTTGCAAGTACTTTTGTCAAAGTTTATAAAATCACACAGTGATCTTATACAAACACAACAATAATGTAATCCTGTCCAATGCCGCCTACATTGTACCAACATTAGGGCAATGTTCAGCTAAAAACACATGCTGATGGGAAAGTTGGTTACATCTACATTTGTTTTTTTTTCTATACCAACATAAAACTGGAATTCAAATTCCCCTTTTACGCAATTCTTCAGAAATGTGTCTCTTCTCTAGGCCTACTATTAATAATTTGGAAAAGAAAACAAGTTAGCCAAAATAAAACAATCAGCCAGAAATGAATGCATTCAAATGGACACGGATGAACAGGCAAGGAACTGTCTGTGAAGATTTACAGCTTTAAAGCCACAGCAAGGTTTAGACCCATCCATCTGAGCTCCTTATTCATCAATTCAGAACTAAACCTAATCCATGTTTGTCTGAGCAAGGGCTTTTAAGTCAATCAATATTTCATGTCCTTCGGTCATTCGCCCTCTGATTTCCTCAGTCTACAGTCAGTGGAGGAATATGTTTTAGTCTGGTCTATGAGCGATAGTGTGGGTGAGACAGAATTTAGAATCCAACAAAATGGCAATAAATATTTATTGAAGTAACAATGTCATTTCGTCATCAGCCAAAAAGAATTGAATGGCATCAAAATGATTTATTTTGATCTGTAACTTAGAGAACTGGTTGATACAAAAGAGAATTGTTCATTTGACAGTCAAGTGTCATCATGTAATGAAGAACAAGATATAATAGATTATTGGGTAACACAGTGAATTTGTTGTCACCTGGAGTATACGTAAAAATAGGTGTTTAATCACTGTTTATTTTTTAGTCCTCTACCTTCAAATTTAGTTTACTCCTGTTTGTTCTAGGTATTTGAACTTTTAATTTCATGTCTAATATTGTGATTTCAAGATCAAATAAAGATGTTCATAATAATAATTATCGTGTTTGCTTTGTTTCCTGCAAAATTAAATTGATATTCGAAATTATCTTTGTTACCAGAAATTGTCTACATAGAACAAGATTAGATTTTAATAAAAGAAGCATATATAATAAATGCTTCACCTTTTATATTGCCTTTTTAATGCAACATGAAAAGCAGAAAGAATATCAAGCAAGCACTGTCTTTTGGCTCATTTGTTTTCTACAAATAAGCAAGCTTGAGATGAAGCTGAAGAGCATTCCAAAAGAATAAAATCCCACTTTGAATGAAAATTTGGATAACCGACACAATAAGCAGTTTGTCAGTGGAGTAAGTAACCTGAATTGTAGATAAGATGAAGATTCTTACTCAAGATCAAAGCTCTCAAGTTGAGTATTTGTGTCAAAGTACCGTACATTGTTAGCACTGAAAGAATTGACATTGGTAATGGGCAAGGTCCTGCCAGGCTGTATTATAATACTTTTACATACCGTTGTGCCTTGATTTTTCAAAAGACCACATGCTGAATATGCTTACCTGAAAAAAATAAAGATGAAGAACATTAGAAATTGTCACAGATTTAAAGACAATAAACTTAATGAATTGCATAGCTAAATGAGATGTCTTTATGACTACAATATATATATTCTACATAACAGCAAAGAGCAGATCTTCAACCATTCATCATGGATATGAGAAAATCATTGAAACCACATCAACGTTTTAAAAGCTACAATATTTGTAAGTATATTTTGAAGGAGGGGCACATTTTTCAAGAGGAATATTGCATATGACGTGGATTCTGAGTGATTGCAAAAAGACAAGTAATATCTTTATACCAACAATGTAAGCTCCATACCACTTGTGATTTCTATGATTTTCAATGATAACACTGCTTTGTAGAAGATTAATCCCGCATTTCTTTTTAAGTCTAACACAATAATTCACACTCTCAATACCATTACCAACCATTTTAACCATGTCCTTTTTTCAATCGAAAAGTAGAAATCACATCTGTTAGATTTAAAAAGGCTGCCTAGACAGTGACTTTTGCTGAAGCAATACTTTGAATTAGTGCTGCTATTTAATTTGTTCGGTTTACATTGGATTCTAGCCTTTGGATTTGTAGAATTACCCTTTCAAGCTCTGAAAGTGTCAAAGTCTAATGAACTTGCTTGTCCAGTGTTTGTAGAGGGCGGCAGAAAGGATCACCCAGGTCTGCAGTCATTCGAAACACTCGGGATGTGAGAAGGTTCTGGTTATCAATCAACGAGAGATTTGCTCAGTGGCTGTAAAAAGCCTCAAGATTGCCGCAGCCAGGACTTCTTTATCTGCGCAGATGTGTCCCATATCATTTTCAAATTTCATGCTTGGTCTGTTGCAGAGCTGTGTCTACTTTGATTGTGATTCTCTTGGGTGCTACTTTTCTGAAGTGGAAGGAGGGATATTATTTGCTTCTGATAGATTTCATATCAATGTTTATTTTTTCTCATCAAATGTTTTTGCTTGAAGCATTGACCAGTATTTCTCATTCATATGAAATAGAAGTGGGAAATCTTATAAAAGGCGAAGTGATTTAGAATCACCATCTGTGTGGGAGCTCCTTGTTCAGAACCAATCCTAATATGTATTCATCACTTCCAGGACATTTTAGTCTGTCAATATTTTATATCCCTTGTTCCCTTAGATTTGATTATAGTCAAGAAAATGATGCAGATAATATCATATTGTATTCTCAACATATATTTGCTCTCAAGCAGTACAATTTTGCAAAGCATCATGACAATAGAGATTAAATCAGCTCCATAGGCCGTACTATCAATTCAGAATATGAGCACTGTCTTTATTGCTGTTAAGTTCTATAAAGGGATGTTCTGCCTTAATCCTCTTAATTTATGCTTCTCCTGTTAGTATTTAGCACTTCTGTTTTTGCCAATGACTAGATATGCCAATAGGAGTTAGATTTAGATTCATTTTATTTTTCTCACATCTAATATGAGGTTATACCATGGGTAGGTGCAGTACATCCCCGGTATACTCCCAGAGACCCCAGTATATTCCCGAGACCCGAAGGGTCGAGGGAATATACTGGGGTCGAGGGGAGTATACAGGGATGTACTGCACCTACCCATGGTATGACCTTTTTATCCCATGTCTAGGCACATTTTCAAAATAATATCAAACTTTTACTTATAAATAAATGTATTATAACTGCTTCTTATAATTCTAGCTTGAACTGACAATTCTTGTTTCAGTAATATTTTTATTACGGCAAGAGTTTTTAAGATATCGCCTTAAAATTTTGCATCAACAACCTTTGGAATATGACAGATAGGACTGATGGAAATAATAGAGCTGGTGTAATTAGATCCTGAGATATAAAATTAAATGGCCATGGAACTTAAAAACACGTTGACTCAAATTTGTAATTTTACGCTTGAACTGAAAATTCTTGTTTCACTAATAATTTTTTGTTGGCAAGAGTTCTTAAGATATTGACGTGAAATTTTGGATCAATAACCCTTGGAATATGATGGAAAGGACTGGAGAATATCATAGAGCTGCTGTTATAAGATCTAGAGATACAAAATTAAACGGCCATGGAACTTTAAAATACATTGACTTAAATCTGTAATTTCACGCTAGAACTAAAAATTCTTGTTTCAGTTTTAATTTTTTAGTGGCAAGAGTTTTGGAGATATCGTCTTGAAATTTTGGATTTGATATCTATACTATATTTATAACATTACCTGCTAATTTTTATACATCTGGGATGATTAGATTCAGAGAAATAAAATAAAACGGAAGTGGAATGCAGAAAAACGTTTCCGAAATAAATGATCCACAGTGCTGAAACTATACCAAAAAACCGAATTTATTGCTATTACTTACTCATGTGTTGTGAAACATTGTGTAAAACAATATTAGAAAATAAAAAGGGGTCCTCATCACGATGGAAATTTATATAAATCAGTATTTGTACAACTAAGTCATTTCAGAAAAATTAAACAAGTTTTACGAAAATCCGTTGGACATTTTTCTATACAAAATAGAAAGTTAAAATTGCGTAAGTCTAATGCACTATTTTCTTCTGGATCTAATGCTTCAAACCGCTTCTTTCTAACCCCAATACATCCCTTGCAAATTGCAAAAGAGACGCCGATTTTTGTGCTTGCAAAATTACAAGAAAAGATGATGAGCAGCAGCAGAGACTGTGACGCTATACTGAATTTGAATTTTTGTGTGTCTAAATGCAGCTCTCTCATTGGCTGTTTTCAGTATATTCCCTGGCAAATTAGGGAGTATACTGGTCAGGTGACATATACTGCTTTTTCTCCCCGATACTGACTTTTTCCCTGCTGTATTGCCCAGGGAAAAAGTCAGTATAGGGGAGAAAAAGCAGTATATGGTCACCTGACCTGTATACGACGTTTTTTCCTGTAATTACAGGGAATATACTGAAAACAACCAATCAGAGAGCAGCATTCAAACACACCCAAACAAATCTGGTATAGCGTCACAATCTCTGCTGCTGCTCAACATCTTTTCTTGCAACTTTGACAACACACAAAAATGATCAGTCTTTTTCAATTTTAGAAGGATCTATTGGGGTTACAGACAAATGGATTAAAGCATTAGAAGCGCAGAAAAAAGCTGGTGTGGGCTGTAATAGTTTTGACTTTCCATCTGTTATAGATAATTTTCCAATGTGATTTTCGGTAAATTATAGTTTACTTTTTTCAAATTGACTTAGTTGTACAAATACCGATTTATTTGAATTTCCATCGGGATGAGGACCCCTTTTTATTTTGTTTTATTGTTTTAGACAATATTTCACAACATATGACAAAGTAATAATGTTAAATTCTGTTGATTAGTATTGTTTCAGCCCTATGGATCTTTGATTTCAGATACGTTTTTCTGCCTTGCACTGCCGTTTTATTTTATTTCTCTGGATCTAATCAATGTAGATACACCAGATTCACACAGTAGGTCGAACATATAGTATAGATTACAAATCCAAATTTTCAAGATGATATCTCAAAAACTCTTGCCACAAAAAAATCATAACTGAAACAAGAATTTTCACTTCAAGCTTAAAATCACTGATTTGAGTCAACGTTTTTTTTAGTTCCATGGCCGTTTTATTTTATATCTGAGGACCTGAAAGCACCAGACCTATTAAATTCTCCATTACTGTCGTACATATAGTATAGATTACAAATCCAAAATTTCAAGGCAATATCTCAAAAACTGTTGCCACAAAAAAATCATAACTGAAACAAGAATTTTCACTTCAAGCGTAAAATCATTGATTTGAGTCAACGTTTTTTTTTAGTTGCATGGCCGTTTTATTTTATATCTCAGGACCTGAAGGCACTAGACCTATTAAATTCCCAGTACTGTCGTACATATAGTATAGATTACAAATCCAAATTTTCAAGGCGATATCTCAAAAACTGTTGCCACAAAAAAATCATAACTGAAACAAGAATTTTCAGTTTAATCGTAAAATCATAGATTTGAATCGACATTTTGTTATTTAGTTCCATGGCAGTTTTACTTTATATTTCTCAAAAATGTGCCTAGACATGGGATAATATGAGGTTATACCATGGGTAGGTGCAGTACATCCCTGGTATACTCCCCTCGACCCCAGTATATTCCCTCGACCCTTCGGGTCTCGGGAATATACTGGGGTCTCGGGGAGTATACCGGGGATGTACTGCACCTACCCATGGTATAACCTCATAGTACATATCCATGACAAGATATAAAGCTTGTCCATTACCATCTACATGTATATGACCTTCTTTATGTCACATCTCTCACAAAATGATTGGTTAAATTCAGCTGACAGCAATGGTCTTTAGTAAATTGGATATGCAATAGAATGATATTTATGTCATTGGATGATGATATATCAGTGATTCAATACGTTGAGTTTCAGATATAGAAATTTCATTTTAACTTTAGAAGCAGTTCACTTATATATGGCATTAATAATGAACATATTGAGATTTGTTAAATTGAAGTACATTATAGTTAAAATAAGAGATTGTGTGCGTGTCCAAAATGCAAAGAAACATGAATCGCAGATTAAGCAGTCTGTCTTTATGTTGCTGGTGTGTCAATTAAAAGGAAATTCTACGCAAAATTGCATTGTAAACATTGCTCTTTGTTCTTGTGTGCTTATGAGCAATGAAGTGGCAGTTGTTTCAGAATTGAAACTTCAAGAGCTGCACGAAGACAAAGAGGTTTAGAATTTCAGAATAACCAATGCATTATTACGCAATGATCAGAAATGAGAAGAACAAAGATTCAAGAAGGCGCTACATTCACACAAAAAAAACATACCAAACAATTGGTGACTGGGTTGTGGAATAATGATGACAAAGTATCCTGCTGCAATTTAATGGGAAAAACAACTGCATCTAGCACAAGGAATCTTGAGCCTTATAGCCAACGACAATCAATTCAAATCAAGTACAAATGTTTCAAAGTGAAATTGAACTTATATCTGTGATCATGTGCATGGTAAGCTTGCACAGCTCGAAATGGATTTTTTGTCAATGGCATTAATTGATGCCTGAAGGGCACAATTCCAGAGCTAGCTATAGGAATCAAAGGGTTCAAGGATGGGACACAGACAGCTACTTATCTCTTGTTTATGAAAACTTCCAACATGCAAGACTCAAATAAACTGAAATTGAATTCTAAATTTGGACCTAGAGCCGGATAATGATCGTCTGATGTTACTCTTGAAAGCAGATGAAAGAGGCTGCTTCCAGATCCATCATCTATCTATCTATCTATAGTTGGCCTACAGAAACCTACAGATTGACTGTTTCAAATCAAACCATTTCAGCCTTTACTGGATTCTCGGCTCTGAGTTTAATTGCCAATGCGAGCTGTGCAAGCTGTAGCTAGCTGTTTTAATGAACTTGTTTATCCTGGTCTGCCAACAGGATGAAGAGGATGAGGTTGGTCTTGTGAAGCAAGTGCTTGGGATCTCATAGTCATTGGCGAATGATATTCACATAATCAATCACTGAGGGGTTTGCCCTGTAGCTGAAAATGTATCAAGATAGCAGCAACTAAGACTAAATATTCTGTCTGCTCAGTGCAGATTTAATCCTTGCTCTTTCAAAGTGTTTTTAGGATTCAGGACAGTCTCATGCCTTCATGTCATTGCCATGAAACAAAAACATATATTTTCTCTGATTAAAATGTTTCACATTCCAATGTCTGATTTTAAACGTGGTTGATATTTGTCAAAATAGCAAAGTTTTGCTTTTTTTCTTCCGTTTCTAGGATCTGTCAAAATTCTTCAGAAACTAATCGCAACTACTTTAATCAGGATGACTGAATTATTGCTTCAATAAATCTGTATGTCTATCATACAAAAACACAAATGGTACAATTATTTTCTTTTTTTTTCTTTTACTAATCCACTGAGCCTATAATTGAGCCTTCGACCCATTGGTGAAGTAAATTATTATGTTTAAACTAAATGCTGCAGCCAAAAGCCTACGATCACCAAAGTTGAAATTTGAAAGTCTGCAATTTCATTTAAAACAATGTTTCCCATTGCATGGAATAAGACAATTTCATCTTGGAAACCTTAAAAATCACACAAATAGGATAGGCAATAATATATGTTTTTATCACTGAAGCTGGATTCTTCTGAAATACTGGTATTATAGGTGAACTTGAGAGATTTTATTGTCTTGCTTGTATACTCTGGTGATGATGTTTGCTGGTCACCATGAAGATTCTGGTGCATTGCAGAATACAGGTTTAAAGATCCATAAAGTCCACGGGTTAATTTGATATTAACCATAAAGGTCAATTCGAGCAAATTCATGATTTGTACAATACTTCATGATGTACCTAAGGGCGGCTGAATAAAGCCGAAATATTGTGTAAATCTATCATTTGTTCAGATTAACCTTTATGATTTATTTTAACAGGTATGTACAATTGTACATTGCTTGAAGAATTAATTTCAAAATGTTATTGACTAATAAAACAATACTCAGAGAAAAGTGTCTTACCTGACAAAGAAATTTTAAGGTCCAGGTCAAGCATTTTTAAAAGTAGTATTACTGTTTTTATTTTATATTATTTATTAGCCAATTTTCTCTTTTATCTAAAAGCATGATATTCTGTAAGATCCAGGTCAGAAAATGGACGTGCTGTGTTACAATATATTATATAATAACCTATATATATATGCAAGGTTCAGCCAACAAGTACCATTCTGCAAGTGCAAGGCATTTTGTTGCTCATCAGTCAGTCCCATAATCTTTATTGATTGGAATGTAGCACTTGGTTGTCGGATGGCTAATGTTAACTGTTCAGAAAGTTTGATCAATGTTATAAGGGGAACATTAGGAGTATTGCACGGTATATGCAAATGTAGCTGAAATCAAGTCAACTTTATTGAAACCATCTGTATAACATGGCCTTATAAAAACACACTTCCTTGCGAATTCATGGGATTAATCAATAAGACCCTACTCCAATCTCAGTTGCTCCCCGATGTAACGAATAGACTGTGTCCTGAAAAACCAAATTTCTACCATTTCTTGCCTCTACTTTTCTTGCCAACAAGCCCTTTTAAATTCACATCCGTCAATTTTAGAAGCAGAAAAAGCCACCCAGCTTTTCTTCAATGAGTTCGGCAGATTCATTCTGCCCGTTTACTGGATTCTGGTCTGGGCTCAGTATTTTGGCGCTTGTTTTTTCTGTGAATGTTGCAATGGTTCCTCAAATGAACTTGTTGGAGTGTGCCAAAAATAAAATGAAAATTTGAAATTTATTGGGGCTAATCTCCAAAAGTATTCTATGACCCCTCCTTCATTTCCATTACAGTCTGTCACTTTGATATAGAAAAAATGAGGACCAGTTCACTTTGAAAAATGCACTTTGTGACTCATGATAGCCGATGAAGTGTCTTCTTCTGTAATTTCAACATGGGAAAAATAGAGGAAGGTTGATTAGTCATGATCAAGAGAAGGCAATTTGACTTGTCATAACCGATTTTAGAGTGAAAATCTGATGCATAATCCTTTCGTTTGGCTGTCACCAACAAGCGAGATTATTCTCCTTAAATCAAATTAACATTGAAAGCATTGAGTATGATCATGACAAATCATCAGCATGATGACACATGAAATGCAATTTTTGCAGTGCAACAATCCACTCTTTTTCTATATCAAGTGACAGAATGTAATAGTTTTTGGACACCCTAATGTTAATAATTGGGCATTTTCCATGATTACTAAAGTCACTTATATTAATTGCCATGGGTTTAGTGAAGCATTGTTTTTGGGCTTAAATGTTACCAGAAGGTCCCCCCGGTGTTATTTAAAGTCATCATTAATTATTCCTGCAGGAGAAAATATTGAATGCATTGCATGTAGAAGGGATTCTCAAAATCAATCACAGGAAGTTGTGTAAATGCTGTAAGATAGAGGTGTGCCGATCCCGGCATCGGGTATCGGTATCGGTGGTATCGGCATGCCTAGCATCGGTATCGGAGCATCGGTTTCTGACCTTGCCGATGCTAATCAAGCCACGCCCACCTGTTTGCAGCTCCCCCACGTGGCTGGGGCCAGCATCAGACACGCTTGGATGACCACAGCTTGCCTGGGACGCACAGACACATGGAGCCAATTAACTGCATCATTGAACTTACTGAATTACTTGAAGACGGAAAATATAATTTTAAGATATGTTTTAAACATCAACTGAATTCAAAGATACTGTTATATGTGTGCTTTTACATGTGTATTTAATTTAATCTTAAGGTCATCTATTTATATATACCTATCTATTCATCTTTGTCCATTTATCCATCTCTATCTATTAGCTGTCTATTTATCTGCCAATATCTATTACATATTGGTCTTTTTGCTTTTAGGTCATAACTTAATCCTGTTTCTGTATGTATGTGTAATATAAATTATGTTGTTATGTGTAGGTCTTAACAAGAGTTCAATATTATACTAATATTGTCTACGACTCTACAGGCATAATAGTTGGACTTTGGACCAGCGTGTTTAGTAGCCATTCTGCCAATCACCTCATATAGGTCCTATTGTTCATTGCATTGTATAAAATGTTCTTAATTTACAGCAGTTAATTTATTCTCTTGAATTTTATTCACGGATTTGCATTGGCTCAGTTTGACTGTATTTCCATCATATTTATTCTGATAGGCCCAAAATATATTCGAATAGGCCAATGTAATGTTTATGGTCTCAAAGTATAAATTTAAAATGAAAATTATTATGTCCAATACTATTTCAGTTCCCCAAAATCGGTCATGTCTATTCATATTTATGAATTATGATGTTTACTATTGTTTAGGCACACTATTTGCAATTGAGAAATGCAATACACAATGCCATGTAGTGCAGTTATTTACTAATGTGCAGGCCGAGGGGGGCAGGCTGGCCATCAACACGTGCCGGAGCATTTGCCTTGCTCTATTGCGTCTATTTTGCGCTTTTAATTATTAGGCCTACATAAGAATATGACACGTTCGTAGCAAATGTTATCAAGAAATTCAAACTTGTAAAGCTGAACAAGGCCAAGCACATACACAGATTTTCAAATTAAAAATATATTTTAATAAATAGATAAATAGATAGATAGAAGATCAGTAGGTAGATAGATAGTCATATGATAGATGGATAGATAGGTACATAAACTTTATGTCATGAGAGTAAAATCATGTTTTTATTCATGTATGTTTTATTTTTTAATCTCATGTTTTTGTAGGGTAAATAGAATTGTATGTCTTATGCCTTATGCCTCATTAAGCATGAACACTTATTTGCAATAGGGCAATATCTATATGATAAATACAGATATTATATAGCTTTTTACAAGAAAAACTGTCAGATTTGTATAATATACGAATAAATTACAATGTACTATCTTTGAATACTATAGAATTTTAATTGGGATTGACAGACAATTGACTGATGAGCATTGATGCGTATCAAATCATTACAAAATATGCGGGTAGCAGTGGCATGAAGGGGGTGGGCCTCAGCAGGCTGAAGGGAGGGGGGTCAGAGTCGGCCTACCTTGGGGTGCCTCCTGGAGGCTTTGACAGGCAATTAAGAGTCACGTGGTATCGGTATCGGTATCGGAATCGGCCGATACTCAGGCCTAGTATCGGAATCGGCAGAGTATCGGAAAATTCTAGGATCGGCACACCTCTACTGTAAGACATCTTAAGATTGCAGAATCACCCCATTTTCATGCTCAGATGTGTCCCATATCACTTGCAGATTTCATGCTTGGACTCCCACTAGCAGTTTCCATCTCGATTTAGGTGTCTCAGGAGCTTTGGGTCTCTGAATATGATGTAGAAATGTGTCTGGTGAAGATAATATCATAAATAGATATGTATCCTCTGCAAACACATTTTTATCTGGCGATGACTGTACGCTAGGGAAATGAACTAACTCAGAAGCAGTTCCAAGGGGAGAAGGGTTTTGGGTGGGGGGGGGGGGGGTTGCAGCTCGATGGGATGAAGAGCAGCACGTTGAAGAAAATATGTGATGAGGTTACCTGACAAATGCCAAAACATTCCAACATTATGGACTTCACTGTAAAATTTGAAATTTTCAGTAATTTGACTGTTTTAAAACAACAAGCTATGCCAGCTCAAAGGAATCGTACACCCGTCTCATTCAATCATTTAAGCTGATTCAAGATTCAAATTTTACAGTGTACCATTTCTGAATTTTGCACTATAGTGACAGTACTATTTGAAATGTTTTTGCCATGAGTGAATTTGCCTAGATAGACTATGGGACATATCATCTCAAGGTCAAATCCCCAATATAATGTCTCATGTTATTGGACAAATCCCATATTTGTCAGAGCCAGCACAGATTGATTGATTGTTTCATGAAAGATGAACGGCAATCCATTGGATAACTTTTTCCCTGTGTGATAAATCCCATGGCTAAATGCCTTGGCTGATTGCTTGTAATATATAAACCTCAGCATCTAACAAACTGTCTTTATGACATACTGCATCTACGTTCCATTAAATGTATAGCGGGTATGATTTCCCTGAGAGTTCTAAAACTAAATTTATTTATTTTAATGTGTCCGTGTAGTGATACACTGAGATGACAATAAACTGTCTTATATGCGGTAGTGACTCAGTTCAGGGAAAAGCCCATTAATCCTTATAAGCCATGGATTTGTAAGAGGAGTACTGGGATCATATGTATGTGCAACAGAAGAAGGAAACTCACGTGTCATTGGTAAAACCCAGATGCTGTTGTAAATTCAGAGGAGATGCAAGATACATGAAACAAAATTTTATTCATACTCAGATTGTAAAACAAGACAATTCCATTATGTCCGAGTATTATAATAAAACTTAATGGGAGTGTGGTTCACAGCACTGAGAGAGAGAGAGAGAATGTCAGGTCGCAGAAGAACACAAAACGAGTCCGAAGGACGAATGTTTAATCTGCAGTAGACCTTACCACCGTTGCAAAACTTATGAATGAATAAATCAGATTGCTATACTATTGTGTGTTATTAGAGATGTACAGTAGTAGAATTTATTCATTTGCTGCATGTAGTGAGGTGCAGGTTTAGCTGAAAAGCAATAAACCTAAAAGCCCATTCCAGCATGTCCAAAGCAATTCTGTGACTCATCTATCAAAATTTGCAACGCCAAATGTGTGCATGTGCTCAGAAAGCTCGCTGTACAGGAAGTCCCTATATATCAGTTGATCCTTTATCCCAAATACAAGATACAACATGCGTGTAATGGCTCCAACACTTCTTTAGAACCATTTTTAAATATATAGTTGATTCACATGCAGATTCTTTAATTTCTGTATTTATTGATGATAATAATTATTCAATGGGGAGGCCTTAGGCTTATAATGCTCAATGTTGGGTTTTGTAAACCCTATTCACAACAACATGAAATTGATTACCATAATATTGATGAGCATTTTTGCTTGAAACAAACTTAGCTAATCTTTCGTCAGATAGATAGATAAGGCAGCCCTCTAAGCTCCAGTTGTGGGTGCTCACAAGGGTAAATTGCTGAGATCGATTGTTTGTTTGTTTGTTTTTCATATGCTGCCAGAAAAAGCAAAATGCTTATCGGGCTGGCATCATTATTATAATGACATCTCATCCGAATGACATTAAACTGGGATTTTGCTTGAATATCACTGATTGCATTTTAGGCTACCCACTAGGGGTTCGAACCCATGAAGGAAAGACCGGACAGGTCCAACTTACAGGAAAAGAGACATGTCCACTCAAACATTGCGTCATAGCAATGCATACAGACAGTTTATTGGAGACCCTGCAAGGGTTATGTTTTATTACCCACTACCAAGGGGAGAAGCACATTAACCCTAACCTCTACATGAGTGATTTTCCTGCCTAATCTTCCAGGTTAGGGTGATAAAGTACATCACAGTTTGCCAAAAGAGAATTTGTCAAACATACAGTAGGAGGCATTACACAGTAACCTGGGTGTTTCTTTTCAAGACTGCTTTTATTGGAACCATATTTTATCAGGTAATCGAAATGTCAGCCAATTACTGCTCTCTTCTGCCATATAACATTTCTTCTGCTATAATGCGATGACCAATCTTCCCTAAACTGAAGTGAGAATAGTCGTTTGTTGCCAATCAGGAGGATTTGGTTTCAGACAGGAAGCATCTCATATGAAATTAGCATGATAAAGAACTACAGTTCCAAGTCGTAGGAAAAAAAATTAAATGTGGTGTTTTTATTTTGTTATCAAACATTATCAAGTACAGCATGTAGTTTATTATTGACCTGGCATACCTTTTGAGTAATATGTAGTTTTTATTAGACATTCAGTCATGATATGACGTCAAAGTCATACATTTTTGCCACTTCTTGTAAAATTTATTTTTTGTTGGCCCTCACATTGTCTTGAATACAGATTTTTGAGGAAGCGTCATAAATTAAGGTACGTTTGTTTCTGATGATAAAAATCACTACCACATAAGATATAAATTTCTTACAATTTCAAAGCTTTGATGCAGCACAATGTCAACGATGCAGTCAAATATAGGCTGCCACAGAATGCATTAAAATGACCCATGTGCTGTGTAAGCCAAAGAGAATACACAAGTTGCAGATAATCGTGTATGCAAAAAGCTGATTGCAGCTATATGCATGGTCATGAACGGCTTTTTTGTAGTAAGCAGTATTGACTGTCCTTCGAAACCATTACTGACTTGTTGAGCAGGTGCTTTAACAGAATAGCATTTGGCAAAATTGGTCCTCGAAATTTAACATAGTCGACCTATGTTTTTCTGGAATGATTTTTTCCCCTCTTTATGCTGTACATTTAAGAAGGCAACTGTTCTTTAGATATTAGTGTTGAATAATGCAGATTATTTGTGGTATCTGTTAATGGATGGTCAGTGTTCGCTCTGTCACTGAAATGATATGCGGGGTTCTCCCTGACTGACTTATCCACTGAAATTGCAAAAGAGCAGTTCAGTCTTCAGCAGCAAATTGAAGTCCTACTTTTTTGAAAAAACTGACATGTCATTAGACAGTACCGTGACTGCTGGTGCCATTATTAATTGCTTAAAATTTCAAAGCTTTGAAGCAACACAATGTCAAGATGCAGGCAAATATAGGTTGCCATAGAATGAATTAAAGGACCCATGTGCTGTGTGAGCCAAAGAGAATACACAAGTTGCAAATAATCTTGTATGCTGATTGCAGCTATATGCAGGGTCATGAACTGCTTTTTTGTAGTAAGCAGTATTGACTGTCCTTTGAAACCATTGCTGACCTCGCATTTGGTGCTTTGGTGTGTTGACCCAATGTAAATATGTGCCAACTTGTTGAGCAGGTGCTTTTACAGAATAGCATTTGCCAAAATTGGTCCAGGAAACAAAGTCTACCTATGTTGTTTACATGGATGAAAACAGACTAACTAAGCAAGTGTTTGAAGTTGACAAACAAATTAACAAGAGAAATTGGAGTAATGAGGTTTTACAAATATTCACTAAATTGAATCTTACTCTTAATTTTGTAGAAAATTTACCTATTAACCTGGAAAATTCACAACGTCAACTGATGGAAATTTATAAAACCAACTGGAAAAATCAAGTAACTAACATGCCAAAATTAAGAACTTACAGGGAGTTTAAAACTACATTTGGTACTGAGGATTATGTATATAAAATTTATGATAGAGGTCATTTGTCTGTTCTTCACAATTTAGGTTTGGTGTTTTACCATTAGCAATAGAGACAGGACGTTACAATGATATACCATCAGAATATAGAGTTTGTGAATTTTGTTCCTATCATGTTCTAGAAGATGAAAATCATTTTTTGTTCCATTGTAATACTTATAACGATTTACGTAATTTACTTTTAACTCGTGTTTTAGATCATTGTGTGGATTTTTACTTTTTATCATTACAAGAAAAATTTAAGTTGTTGATGTCCAAGGATTTAGTTAAATTTACTGAAGAATATTTGTTTAAAGCTTTCCATAGAAGAAGAAGTTTGTTGTTTAAATAATGTAAATATGTGATTGTAAATGTTTTAATATTGTAAATATGTGATTGTAAATGTTTTAATATTGTAAATATGTGATTGTAAATGTTTTAATATTGTAGTTTCCAGAAAATTTGTTGTTAAAGTTACTTTTGAATTATTTTGATGACTTGTAAGCCCATATAGGGCTAGGTGTATATTTTTTACACAGGTCAATAAATAATTTGTCTGTCTGTCTGTATGTTTATCTGAAAAGATTTTTTCCCTCTTTATATTGTAAAAAGGTGACTGTTCTTTACATATTAGTGTTGAATAATGCAATTTTTTTTGGTGGTTTCTTTTAACGGCACTTATATATTAAGTATAGGGCCTATAGGCCTAGTAGACCAGACCTGACCTCAGACACTGTTCTCCGAAGACAGCATGTGTATTGGTCTGACATGTCGTTTTTGTCTGATTTCGTTTGAGCACTGTATGGTTTTACTACTCCTTGTTGGAGGAAACATGTTTTCCTAAAAAAATATCACTCAAATATATATGTGTCTCCTTCTGCCCCATTTTGTATCTATGTTCATACTTGGGAATCAAATCATAGCCTTATGAGATGGTTATGCCAAAGGCAATAAGCAAACTTTGCTCTGATTGGAATATTGCAAACGTGTGTCTTGCAATGTGTCTGCATGTGTCTCGCAAGGAAGAGGAGAATAAATTTCCCCAGGCAGGCTTGACTCTACTGCATGAGCAGCTCGTTAATCTTTACAAGCCACGTGGATTTGTAAGAGGAGTGCTGGGATTACAGAAGATGGGACACTCATGTGTCAACAGAAAACCTGTGTCTTGGGGTCAGTACCAATAGAAGTGCATGCGGCTTGTGTTTATATGTTGTTCACCGCAGATGTTCAATCCATATGAATACATGTAGATTACAAAAGGTGCAGAATAACGCCTATTTTATTCCATGACCAGCCATTTATTGTCCCTAATAACACCTAAATTACCCAGGGAGAACCAACTGTGGAACGAGAATAACTCATATTTCCCTTAAAAGACGTTGCATATAGTGCCCTCTTGTGTTTTAAAATGACAGGTCTGGAGGGACAATAACTCATATTTCCCTCAGATGACATTGCAAACCAATCCTTCTTGTGTTAATGTTAAAAAAAGTGGCCTGCTTTTTGGCAAAAATTCACTGGTAAAATTTAAAGAAATACTTCTTTCAAATATATGTACATGGCTTGTCATGGAATGAAAACATTAAAACTTAGATAGACCCTGCATTTCTGAAGCAGCCAAGCACAGTTCTGCTGGGTTCTGCTGGGTTCTGCTGAGCGCGGACCTGAAAGGCAGCAGAGCGGATTTTAGGAGCAGCAGTCCTAGTGTTCCAGATCCCAATTGATTCGATACCAATTTCAACTTGAATTTCGTCAGTCTGCAGCCTGGCTCGACTGCTTACAGAGCCGACTGTTCTCAGTCAGAAATTTCTATACGTCTCAAAGTCCAAATGTATCAATGAGAATTTTGCAGTGCCATTGCAAATATATATGGTCAATCCTGGTAAGATAGGACAAGACATAGATGTAAGACTTTATGATAAGAGACTGCATGGTGTAATTCGTCTCGTCATCTTCATCAGTGCAAAAATTACAAGAAATTGTGTGCGCTCACACTATATACATGCTACGGATAAGCATGAGTACACAATGTAGAGTAGGTCGGGGCAAGAAGCCCGGGTTAGGTGAGAGGCCCCCCCAGGCTTATATGCAAACCTACATTTTTGGTGCGTTTATCTATTTATAGGATTGAAGCTAGAGGCGTTTTAGGTGACGTCACAAATTTTCAGGGCAAACAGCATGAAACCATAGTAGAAATTAAAGAAAGAAAAAATTGTGCATGCTTTTTGTAACTTTGACTAATTCTTTGAAAGGGGTTGTCAGAAAAAACTTTGGAGTTTTTTTTAAGTATAATGGATATCTGCATTGCTTCAATTTATGACTATCACATCGATAAGATTTGGATCATGTTTTTCGCATTTTAGTTCAAAATATAGAGGTCAAATGAAAATATGTGGGCTTGGGGCGAGAGGCCCCACATGATATGGGGCATGAGGCCCCCTTCACTGGGGAGTTGAAGCTGCTTCAGGAACCATTATTAATGTGTACTTTACCTTAAATCTTGATAGAATAGCTAATTAAAATAGAAAAAAATTGGGCCCAAAATTGAAACAGGGCAAAAGAAAAAAAAAAATATGAACAGAAAAATTCAGAAAAAGTGAATAGAATGCCTTAAAAAGGATAGAAGAACCCTAAGAAACAACTTTTAGGCTGAATGCACTCGCAAAAAAAATTGCCATAGGATTGTAATAGGGGGGCTTCTTGCCCGATGGGTGGGGTAAGAAGGCAATTTAAGTTTTTTTACAAAAATGGCCGTAACTCCTTTATTAAAATTGGTAGACATTTGTTTCTCTAGTTATTAGTAGAGTCAAGTGATCCCTTCCTGACAGCATAAGCATTCAAATAATCGCCCATAAAAAGTAGGTCAAGTCGCACCTCGAAGTTAAGGGGGGCCGCATGCCCCGACCTACTCTACACCAGCACGAGTACATGTACATGACAAGTACATGTCAAAGTACTAAGTACGTAATGAAAACCACAAACAATAATTAAATCATTGAATTTATTCCGTCAAGTGTAATGGAATCTGGCCTCTTTTGAGGAATGAAAGATTCTACTCCTAATGAACCTGTGTCTCCCGTATTTCTATATAAAGGCAAGAAGAATAGCCATGGCAGGCATGGATTCTTCAGTCGTTAAAAAAACTTGGGATTTGAGAAATTTCTGAGTCTCAATCACTGAGAGATTTGCTCAGTGGCTGTAAAATGTCCCAAGATTGCCACAGCCAAGACCGCCTCATGTGTGCAGATGGATCCCATATCATTTTCAAATTTCATGCTTCGTCTCTCACAAGTAGTTCATGATTGTGATTCTCTTGAGTAGAGCATTTCCGAAATGGATAGTGCAATATTTGCTCCTGATATTTTTCATTAAATGAGTCTTTGTTGAATGTTATACAGAAAGGCAGATGTAGCTCACGCCATAGAACATATTCCAAAAAATGCAGGATTTTCATCAAGCCAAAGTAACTATAAATCAGCTGGTTTTGGACAAACGTATTTCATGAGTGACTTAAATATGTCATCGAAGTGGCAGACTACTATTGATTTTTTTTAGATGTGTTGATAATGGTCTTTCAAACAGGAAACCTGCCCATGGGCCACACCGTCAAGATTAAGCTTGGTCACCATGAATGCCATTCCCAGAGGACATCTGACAGTATTCAACTGACATCAAAATTAGTCAAAATCCTAGTGGGTAAAACAGATTTTTAGTTTGAAGGCCATTTAAAGTCATCCATAACCATCTGAGTTGAAGGCCATTGTAGGTTGAAAAGCTTCATGTTGCATCACAAATAATATTGAATCAAGTTAAAAAGGAGATATATAGAAAGGGTATTGTGTCTGAGATATCCATTTTGTAACTTTCCCAGTTTGATAAACTTTGGCTAGCTTTTCATCCGAGAGAATCTCTAACTTCTCACAGGCTTCTCCTCTTGATTACCATAAAGACGTGTGAGTGGTCATAGATTTACAGCTGAAAACAAAAGTATTCACTCAGAAGTGCTTCATTAGGTTTCCATGCTATACTTGCTAACGATTTTAAAGCTTGGAAGCAACAAATTATACATTAAAAGATGCTTGCACAGAGTACATTTGATTAAATGACCCATGTGTCTTGTAAGCCTTAGAGGACTCACACAAGTTGAGTATAATCTTGTATGCAAGTTGCTTGTAGCTGCATGCAGGGTCATGTCTTCGCATTTTGTGGTGGGCAGCTTGACTGTTCTTTGAAACCGTTACTGACCTTGCATTCCGTGTGCATTTAGCGTGTTGACCAAAGTAAATATTTGCCAGCTCAATTGTTTTGTCTTACAGCATGCAGCTGGGTTTTACATCATCGTTTGACCAAAGATGGAGAAAAACACAGTTCTAACTGGGTTGTCTGTATGTCTGAGGGGCCCTGGTGAATAGCTCCAAAATTTAGCTGTGTGACATGTTTTAACCAACAATTTTCCTGCAAGCAAACTATTGACCTCCCTGTGTTTGCAAACACATGTTACAGTTTGGGAAAAATTACTCGTAATCTGTGAAGACATTAGATGAAGTATTCATAGTTTTGACAATAGAACGGCAATAAGCCACAATGAATGCCTTACCTGCTGAACATTTTGAATAGTCTTTCATGGACCTACAAGACCAAACTTTTATGTATTTCATTAAAGTCATCCATAACAGAAAATCAATACAAGTGATTTACCGTAACTTATCTAAAAAGGTTCCGTTTGCCCTGTTGCCGGGAGGTTGCAGCCGCAATGGTTTATTGCGAGGGCTTGCCCATATCTTTTATTAGTTATCTGCAGGCATCAATGATGACTGAGGCCAGGTACAGGGACTGGTGCTGATAATGATGAGGACAGAAGTCAGGGTTGGGTTCAAATACAAATATATTTGTATTTGTATTTGTAAATACTGTATTTGTATTTGTATTTAAATACTTTTTCGGAAATTTGAAAGTATTTGTATTTGTATTTAAATACTTTGCAAAGTATTTGTATTTGTATTTAAATACTTTTGGCAGATTACAAAAGTATTTGTATTTGTATTTGCATCAAAGTATTTGGTATTTACAAATACTTTTTTCAAATAAAATGTCTATAAATAGATCAAAAAAGCATGCATTCCTTAACTTTAAAAGTGGACATAACTGATTTTTCCATCTTTATACAATCATTTGAAATTTTGGATTACAATATTTAACTTAAATATTGAAAGTAAGTAAGTAAGTAAGTAAGTAAAACTTTATTTAACGTCGAGTAGAGTACAGATAATAAAACAACATAAGCACAAGTGCTTGTAATCGAAAGTGATAAAAAAGATGAGTATTTACAATATGAAAATGAAATATGTACAAATGACTTAATAAAATAGGATATAAACATTTCATATAAAATCATGTAAACAACTTTAGATCACAGAGTACAGATTAAACATGAACCACACCTACACACAGGCTTCCATGACTGAACTTTAGTTTTAAAATCAGGCAAACTTAACTCTTTAAAATCATTAGGTAATTTATTGTATAACATGGCACCATTGTACTTAAAAGATCTGTAGCCATACATCACAGTATTAAATTTAGGCTGGACTAGAGTAGCATTTCTTAGACTATAGTTAGTTACCTTTTCTTCAAGAAAATCAGAAGTTAAGGGTGGTAACCCAAAATATCTCAACTTGTGTATATCACATAAAATATCATGTAAACGACTTAAATACAGTGTCTTTCTACCAGCTTTTAAAAGTAAATCTTTGTATTCTGAATTAAAATCATTGTAAACATATCGAAGAGCTCGCTTTAAAAATTTTTCTAGTTGCATAGTATCACTTAAACTACAGTAGTGATAAATGGAATTACAATATCTTAGGTTAGAACATATAAGAGCATCAACAATTTGTAATTTTGACTCAGTTGTTAACATATTACTCAGTCTACCAATAACATTTACTTGTTTACCACATTTTTTGATAAGGTGTTTAACATTATGTGAAAATTTCAATTTATTATCAATATTAAAACCAAGCAGTTTAACACAATCCATACTTTCAATGAGAGTGTCACCAATGGCAAATTCAAGATTTTGATTATTTCTACTCAAAGTCATGCATTGAAATTTAGCAGGATTCACTTTCATAAAATTATCATGAAACCAACAAATAGCTATTTTTGATGCCTCCTCAAGGGTGGACTTTACAACAAAGTATAGCATTTCAATGATTACCATCTTTGTTTCCCTTGAAGTGCTTAGTTTGTGGTCTGTACACAAACATACATGTATAGAGATTATCACTGCCTCTAGGTTGTTAGATTTGAAAAAGTTAACAATAACTCAAGAATCCAATGGACTGCACAATTGAAATACAATTGAGCTTCCTATCTAAATTTCCAATATAAGGAAATATTTGTTGAACACCAGATACAAATGAAATATGTCCTGTATGAGAAGTCATGAATTTTAGTTTTTTGCATATCAAGTTTAAAGAATGAAATATTTTCTTTAATTAATTTAATACACATTTACATGTAGTAGTAATTGTGTATGAATCTCACTTACCTATACACTAAAATGACTAAATACATTTTTTTTGACAAAAAGTTTACATTTATCTAATAGTTACATGTAAATGTCCATTTTATGGTATGAAAGACATGACTATTTCACATTTTTAGAATGTTAACTGCTATTCTGATAGCTATTGTCTCAATTGCTATTCAAACACACGTATAGGCCATGCATTGTCTTTTGTGAGCAATGGTGCATTGCAATTACAATGCGTATAGGGGTACCAATGTTTGGACATTAATCATACACATCTAGCAGTTATAAAAAGTTCATATTACATGTATATATTTTGCATTTACAATGTTTACATCATTATTTAATTAGAGGTCAATTTGAAAACTTTAATTTTTTTTTAAGCACATACCAAAGTCCCAGATATTTTCGTATATACTATGCATTATTATAGCCTCACTATCATGAAGCAACTTTTATATACATATTTCATTTTCATATTGTAAAATTATAATGTCTTCTTGTTGAATATAGACAAAGTAGATTTTATTTATGTTATGGAATTGAGAGGGCTGTCAACAGTGGAGTCAACAGTGGAGTGGAAATTTCCTTAGGCCAAAATATCTATTAATAAATGTTGATTGAATTTCTTTGATTTGATATAAGATCGTTGTCAAAGCAGCCCCCAGTGAAAGTATAATGGCTTTGTGCGGCATAGATATGTCCTTAATCTGAAAGATACTATATTTCAGCAAGGTTGTAGGCCTATTTCCAAATTGTCTTATTTTTAGCTAACGAAAAATATTGTTAAATGAACGAAACACCTATTTCTCTATTTTATATTAGTTGTTTTATTGTGCTTTATTTTTCACAAATTTTCCTAGTCAAGCATTCAACAAATTCTTGGAACTGAAAATAGGGATTTTAACTAAACAAATGTGGCATATTAAACAAAATCACGGGATTTTAATGAATCTAACATGATTATTCTATCTCCAAAAGAAACCTTACAAAATTGGCCCGAAAGAACCTTGTGTCTCGACCAACCACAGAGCAGTATTCACCAGTCAAGCTTCCCATAGTCAATCACAGAAGGTGATGTTGTTGTGGAGCATTTCGTCCTCTGTTTTGTTGAAAATATCTGACTGACATTTAGATAGGGGAGAGCGGGGCACAGTGAGACGGCGGGTACAGTGAGACAAAGCCCGTAGCGTCTAGCTGGAACTGTTTACAGATCAACCCTCTTTTGTATAGTACAATAAGTAAGTAAGTGAGAGTCTGACCTATATCCGGAATGCCTACACAGCATCTAGAGAGTGGAATTTCAATATTTAGGTTTTTAGCCGATAAAAGTAAATAATTTTGCTATTTAAACGACTTTTTGTTATAATTCCCAAGAAAAATGGTATAATGCAAATCAATTGCCAGGAATTCAAACCTTGATTATTTGCCTTAGTTTAGTGAGATAATGAACCACAATACAGGCATCTGGTCTGCAGGATTCAAAAATTTTATAAAGAGAGCTGCGTGGGGCACAGTGAGACAGTTGGAGGCGGGGCACAGTGAGACATGGTAAAATACACTCGAAACGACCTGAATGTAAGGCATAGCTTACAATTCACTATTAAAAACTAAATGCCTGCAATAAACTCCTGATTTTAGTGAGTCATATTCAAAGAGAAGCATCAGAATGAATTTTGATTAGTATGTAACAGGTGCGGCAGGTTAAATAAGTCATGGATGTGTCCTGTGCGATGAAGTTTCGAAACATGCTCAAAAACGGACCTAAAAAATCACCTAGCCAGCTGCTTTTATGAGAGTACAGTAGTTTCTGTAGCAACAATTGATGGAACAATTCTGCAGGTCCCGAGGATCGGCGGTTATGGCAGCAGATGCCCTGTCTCACTGTGCCCCATCTGCTGTCTCACTGTGCCCCACCCACGGGCACAGTGAGACACTTAACGAGCATGGACGTAACTCAGAATTTCTCCAAACCTGTAAAAGGTAGGAACCTGAAACTACTTGACAATATACCCAACGTCATTACCTATAATGTAGACCTGATCTCATTTAACTCGTTACTGCCAACATTTTGGGACACTTGAAAATAAAAAAAGTGTCTCACTGTGCCCCGCTCTCCCCTACATACTAATTTAGTCATTGCACTTATTAAGTTGACTATAGTTTGCCCTTCGACTTATAATGTAAGAAATCACTTTAATAATTTACTTAGTTATTTTTAGTTAAAGTCAGCTTTGCCAAAGTACAAAGCACAGATGTGTATAGACAACATTACTAAGCCAATGTGTCTGAATGAGCAGTTGTATATTCTGTTGTTTTTATTCCAAAGTGATTACAATCATCACCACGGAAGTGAAAATCATTGTGAATCAGTGAAATATTGGTTTTCAACCTGGAATTACTAATTTATTTCTGAAATATTCATAGATAAATCAATATTTATAAATTGACTAGCAGAACATTATATTTAATCAATTAAGAGTTAGATAAATAAATTTTTGTGCATGTTTAAAATCATAATATGCAACTACTCAGTTTATAATCGGATAAGTAAATGACCCAAAATGTCCCAATTTGAACAGATTTCAATGGAGGAACTTGATAATAATATTATAAAAATTCAATAATTATTATTATTACTTTTTAATACTGTATATAACCTTCAGACCCCTAACAGTTTGTTGTATTCATTTACAGTAGCTGGAGTTAGATTGGAAACAATTTAAAAAGACAAGTTTTGAATTCTAACTTCGGATTATTGTAAGTATTTTCAAATATATTTGCAAATTTACTTGTATTTGTATTTAAATACTTTCAAAATTTGAATATTTGTATATGTATTTGCATTTGAAAGAATTGAAAGTATTTGTATTTGTATTTAAATACTTTTGAGCTCAACTGTATTTGTATTTGTATTTGTATTTAGAAAGATTGAAAGTATTTGTATTTGTATTTAAATACTTTTATCTGTATTTGAACTCAACCCTGACAGAAGTTGATAGATAGCAGTATATATGTTTGGTCTTAGCTCTCAATCCGTCATGTCCATTATCTTTTAAGGGCTTTATGATATTCAAGAAGCATCAAGATTGTTGCCAATGGTTTTATGAAAGTTAATGGTCCTCTGAAAGCTCTGCTAATGTGGGTGTAATTCAATATTGCAATGTTATCTGGCCTCTCAAATTCCAAATCCATATTACACAACAAATGGTTTTTTGGCTAATCTCATTTGACTTCATTATCTGCTAACTGTCAAGTAGGCCACACAAGTTCAAGTAGCACTGATTCTATTATCGTTTCGGTATTTCATAAACGTAACACTTTTTAATTTGAGTCATAGTCAACTGCATTGCACAGTGCACAAACACGGAGGTGCATGGAAGTGCAGGGTCATGTGAGTGTGAGAGGATTTTGTTTCAACACACAGTCTCAATAAAAAAAACTGCAAGGAAATATCTGGTGCTATGCATCCTCCCCACGCAAGCCCTGCTAAAATGGACAGGGCTTTCTGCTATTTCCAACCTCTTCTGTGATTGGCTGCTTATTTAGGTCATAAGCATTTTGTGGGCAGATTTAGTCTGATTATGGACACTTAGAGGATTACCGGCAACTAGGAAAAACAGTGTAAAACAAGCAAACTTTCAAACAGTTTCATTTCAGAACTGTGAAAATGCATAATTCAATGGAATTTTCGGAACTGTCATAGCACCTTTCAACAATACACAATTTCTCCATTTGTAACTGTGTGAAACAGAAGCAACAATTTCAAACTGTGATGTAGCAGTCCTTGATTGGCTGAGCCAAAACTGGGTCAGTTAATTAAGTATTCATGAATTAGCAAAGGTTATGGGCCATTTTGTCATGGTATGACTTGGGATGATGGGTTCTATGATGCAAGGAGCCTTTTGGTTTAAACATATTTATTCCTTTGCTAACGACCATTGGCTCAATTACAAGCTCAGGTGTTAGTAATAAATCTTGAAAATAAAACACTCAGCTACCGGCTTAGGTCATCACCCTCACAAGCATAATAATTCACTAAATTTTATGTAGCACTCTGAATCATGTCAGTTGTATCACACATAAGGTACTACAAGTCACACCAAATGTTGCAAGTACTTTTGTCAAAGCTTATAAAATCACACAGTGATCTTATACTAACACAACAATAATGTAATCCTGACTTGGTCCAATGCAGCCTACATTGTACCAACATTAGGGCAATGTTCAGCTGCAAACACATGCTGATGGGAAAGTTGGTTACATCTACATTTGTTTTGTTTTGTACCAACGTGAAACTGGAATTCAAATTCTCCTTTTTCGCAATTCTTCAGAAATGTATCTCTATAATTTAATAATTTGGAAAAGAAAACAGTTAGCCAAAATAAAACAATTAGCCAAAAATGGATGCATTCAAATGGACACGGATGAACAGGCAAGGAACTGTCTGTGAAGATTTACAGCTTTAAAGCCAGAGCAAGGTTTAGACCCATCCAATTGAGCTCCTTATTCATCAATTCAGAACTAAACCTAATCCATGTTTGTCTGAGCAAGGGCTTTTAAGTCAATCAATATTTCATGTCCTTCGGTCATTCGGCCTCTGATTTCCTCAGTCTACAGTCAGTGGAGGAATATGTTTTAGTCTGGTCTATGAACGATAGTGTGGGTAAGACGGAATTTAGAATCCAACAGAATGGCAACAAATGTTGAAGTAACAATGTCTTTTCGTCATCAGCTAAAAAAAAAGAATGGCATCAAAGTGATTTATTTTGATCTGTAACTCAGAGAACTGGTTGATATAAAAGAGAATTGTATGTTTGACAGTCAAGTCATATAATGTATTGAAGGACAACATATAATACAAGTAGATTATTTGGCAACAGTGAATTTGTTGTCACTTGGTGTATACATCCACATAGGTGTTCAATCACTGTTTATTTTGAGTCCTCTACATGTATATTAAGTTTATTCCTGTTTGCTTTATCTACTGATTTTGTAATTTCGTGTTTTCATAAATTTTATGTTAATATGTGATCTCAATATCAAATAAAGATATTCATAATAAAAATAATTGTGTTTGTTTTGTTTCCCTCAAAACTTAATTGATATTCTAATTTACAATGTACTTTTGTTTTCAGAAATTGTCTACAAAGAACAAGATTAGAATCTAATAAAAGAAGCATATATATAATGAATGCTTCACCTTTTATGTTGCCTTTTTAATATAACATAAAAAGAAGAAAGAATATCAAACAATCACTGTCTTTTGGCTCATCTGTTTTCTACAAATAACGAAGCTTGAGATGAAGCTGAAGAGCATTCCAAAAGAAGAAAATCCCACTTTGAATGAAAATTTGGATAACCGACACAATAAGAAGTCTGTCAGCGGAGTAAGTAATCTGAATTGTTGATAAGATGAACATTCCTAGTCAAGATCAAAGCTCTCAAGGTTGAGTATTTGTGTCAAAGTACTGAACATTGTTATCACTGAGATAGTCATGAAAGAATAGATATTGGTATTGGGCATGGTCCTGCCAAGCTAAATTATAATACTTTTACATACCGTTATGCCTTGATTTTTCAAAAGACCACATTCTGAATATGCTTACCTGAAAAAATATAGAAGAAGAACATTAGAAATTGTCACAGATTTAAAGACAATAAACTCAATGAATTGCATAGCTGAATGAGATGTCTTTATGACTATCTTAAGTGTTTATATTCTACATAACAGCAAAGCACAGATCTTCAATCATTCATCATGGATGTGAGAAAATCATTGAAACCACATCAACATTTTAAAAGCTGCAATATTTGTCAGTATATTTTGAAGGAGGGGCACATTTTTCAAGATGAATATTGCATATGATGTGGATTCTGAGTGATTGCAAAAAGACAAGTAATATCTTTATACCAACAATGTAAGCTCCACACCACTTGTGATTTCTATGATTTTCAATGATAACACCGCTTTGTAGAAGATTAATCCCACCTGTCTTTTTAAGTCTAACACAATAATTCACACTCTCAATACCATTACCAACCATTTTAACCATGTCCTTTTTTCAATCGAAAAGTAGAAATCACATATGTTAGATTTAGAAAGGCTGCCTAGACAGTGACTTTTGCTGTAGCAATACTTTGAATTAGTACTGCTGTTTAATTTGTTCAGTTTACATCGGATTTTAGCCTTTGGATTTGTAGAATTACCCTTTCAAGCTCTGAAAGTGTCAAAGTCTAATGAACTTGCTTGTCCAGTGTTTGTAGAGGGCGGCATAAAGGATCACCCAGGTCTGCAGTCATTCGAAACACTCGGGATGTGAGAAGGTTCTGGTTATCAATCAACGAGAGATTTGCTCAGTGGCTGTAAAAAGCTCCAAGATTGCCGCAGCCAGGACTTCTTTATCTGCGCAGATGTGTCCCATATCATTTTCAAATTTCATGCTTGGTCTGTTGCAGAGCTGTGTCTGCTTTGATTGTGATTCTCTTGGGTGCTACTTTTCTGAAGTGGAAGGAGGGATATTATTTGCTTCTGATAGATTTCATATCAATGTTTTTTTTCTCATCAACTGTTTTTGCTTGAAGCATTGACCAGTATTTCTCATTCATATGAAATAGAAATGGAAACTCTTATAAAAGGCGAAGTGATTTAGAATCACCATCTGTGTGGGAGGTACTTGTTCAGAACCAATCCTAATATGTATTCATCACTTCCAGGACATTTTAGTCAGTCAATATTTTATATCCCTTGTTCCCTTAGATTTGATTATAGTCAAGAAAATGATGCAGATATATTTGCTCTCAAGCAGTGGAAAATCCAAGAGCAGCTGTGGATCTATGTCAGTCTTGAGTAGATATACATTCAGAGGACTTTTATAAGTACAATTTTACAAAGCATCATTACAATAGAGATTAAATCAGCTCCATAGGCCATCAATTCAGAATATGAGCACTGTCTTTATTGCTGTTAAGTTCTATAAAGGGATGTTCTGCCTTAATCCTCTTAATTTATGCTTCTCCTGTTAGTATTTAGCACTTCTGTTTTTGGCAATGACTAGATATGCCAACAGGAGTTACATTTAGATTAATTTTATTTTTCTCACATCTAACACGGAGTACATATCCATGACAAGATATGAAGCTTGTCCATTACCATCTACAAGTATATGACCTTCTTTATGTCACATCTCTCACAAAATGATTGGTTAAATTCAGCTGACAGCAATGGTCTTTAGTAAATGGGATATGCAATAGAATGATATTTATGTCATTGGATGATGATACATCAGTGATTCAATACGTTGAGTTTCAGATATAGAAATTTCATTTTAACTTGAGAAGCAGTTCACTTATGTATGGCATTAATAATGAACATATTGAGTATTGTTCAATTGAAGTACATTGCCATGCTATATATACATTGTATTAATTTGGTCAAACTCAGTTTAAGAACTTCCCTTGACATGTCACATAATAGTTAAAATCAGAGATTGTGTGCGTGTCCAAAATGCAAAGAAACATGAATCGCAGATTAAGCAGTCTGTCTTTATGTTGCTGGTGTGTCAATTAAAAGGAAATTCTACGCAAAATGGCATTGTAAACATTGCTCTTTGTTCTTGTGTGCTTACGAGCAATGAAGTGGCAGTTGTTTCAGAATTGAAACTTCAAGAGCTGCACGAAGACAAAGAGGTTTATAATTTAAGAATAACCAATGCATTATTACGCAATGATCAGAAATGAGAAGAACAAAGATTCAAGAAGGCGCTACATTCACAAAAAAAACAAAAACATACCAAACAATTGGTGACTGGGTTGTGGAATAATGATGACAAACTATCCTGCTGCAATTTAATGGGAAAAACAACTGCATCTAGCACAAGGAATCTTGAGCCTTATAGCCAACGATAATCAATTCAAATTTAGTACAAATGTTTCAAAGTGAAATTGAACTTATATCTGTGATCATGTGGTAAGCTTGCACAGCTCGAAATGGATTTTTTGTCAATGGCATTAATTGATGCCTGAAGGGCACAATTCCAGAGCTAGCTATAGGAATCAAAGGGTACAAGGATGGGACACAGACAGCTACTTATCTCTTGTTTATGAAAACCTCCAACATGCAAGACTCAAATAAACTGAAATTGAATTCTAAATTTGGACCTAGAGCCGGATAATGATCGTCTGATGTTACTCTTTAAAGCAGATCCATCATCTATCTATCTATCAATAGTTGGCTTACAGAGACCTACAGATTGACTGTTTCAAATCAAACCATTTCAGCCTTTACTGGATTCTCGGTTCTGCATTTAATTGCCAATACAAGCTGTACAAGCTGTAGCTACTTGTTTATCCTGGTCTGCCAACAGGATGAAGAGGACGAGGTTGGTCTTCTAAAGCAAGCGCTTGGGATCTCATAGTCATTGTCAAATGATATTCACATAATCAATCACTGAGGGGTTTGCCCTGTAGCTGAAAATGAATCAAGATAGCAGCAACTAAGACTAGATATTATGTCTGCTCAGTGCAGATTTAATCCTTGCTCTTTCAAAGTGTTTTTAGGATTCAGGACAGTCTCATGCCTTCATGTCGTTGCCATGAAACAAAAACATATATTTTCTCTGATTAAAATGTTTCACATTCCAATGTCTGATTTTAAACGAGGTTGATATTTGTCAAAATAGCAAAGTTTTGCTTTTTTTCTTCCGTTTTTACGATCTGTCAAAATTCTTCAGAAACTAATCGCAACTACTTTAATCAGGATGACTGAATTATTGCTTCAATAAATCTGTATGTCTATCATACTAAAACACAAATGGTACAATTATTTTCTTGTTTTCTTTTACTAATCTACTGAGCCTATAATTGAGCCTTCGACCCATTGGTGAAGTAAATTATTATGTTTAAACTAAATGCTGCAGCCAAAAGCCTATGACCACCAAGGTTGAAACTTGTAACTCTGCAATTTCATTTAAAACAACGTTTCCCATTGCATGGAGTAAGACAATTTCATCTTGGCATTAATCAATAAGACCCTACCACAATCTCAGTTGCTCCCCAAAGTAACAAATAGACTTTGTCCTGAAAAACAAAATTTCAACCATTTCTTGCCTGTACTTCTCTTGCCAATTCACATCCGTCAATTTTAGAAGCAGAAAAAGCAACCCAGCTTTTCCGCAATGAGTTCGGCGGATTCATTCTGCCCGTTTACTATATTCTGGTCTGGGCTCAGTATTTTTGCGCTTGTTTTTTCTGTGAATGTTGCAATGGTTCCTCGAATGAACTTGTTGGAGTGTGCCAAAAATAAGATGAAAGTTTGAAATTCATTGGGGCTAATTTCCAAAAGTATTCTATGTCCCTTCCTGCATTTCCATTACAGTCTGTCACTTTGACATAGAATAAATGAGGACCAGTTCACTTTGAAAAATGCACTTTGTGACTCATGATAGCCGATGAAGTGTCTTCTTCTGTAATTTCAACATGGGAAAAATAGAGGCTGGTTGATTAGTCATGATCAAGAGAAGGCAATTTGACTTGTCATAACCGATTTTAGAGTGAAAATCTGATGCATAATCCTTTCGTTTGGCTGTCACCAACAAGCGAGATTAGTCTCCTTAAAGCAAATTAACATTGAAAGCATTGAGTATGATCATGACAAATCATCAGCATGATGACACACGAAGTGCCATTTTCACAGTGCAATAGTCCACTCTTTTTCTATATCAAGTGACAGAATGTAATAGTTTTTGGACACTCTAATGTTTGTTAATAATTAGGCATTTTCCATGATTACTAAAGTCACTTATATTAATTGCCATGGGTTTAGTGAAGCATTGTTTTTGGGCTTAAATGTTACCAGAAGGTCCCCACGGTGTTATTTAAAGTCATCATTAATTATTCCCGCAGGAGAAAATATCAAATGCATTGCATGTAGAAGGGATTCTCAAAATCAATCACAGGAAGTTGTTTTAATGCTGTAAGACATCTTAAGATTGCAGAATCACCCCATTTTCATGCTCAGATGTGTCCCATATCACTTGCAGATTTCATGCTTGGACTCCCACTAGCAGTTTCCTTCTCGATTTAGATGTCTCAGGAGCTTTGCGTCTCTGAATAGGATGTAGAAATGTGTCTGGTGAAGATAATATCATAAATAGATATGTATCCTCTGCAAACACATTTTTATCTGGCGATGACTGTACTCTAGGGAAATGAACTAACTCAGAAGCAGTTCTAGGGGGAGACGGGTTTTGGGGGGGGGGGTTGCAGCTCGCTGGGATGAAGAGCAGCATGAAAATATGTGATGAGGTTCCCTGACAAATGCCAAAACATTCCAACATCCTGGACTTCACTGTAAAATTTGAAATTTTGAGTAATTTGACTGTTTTCATAACTTAAAACAACAAGCTATGCCAGCTCAAAGGAATCGTACACCCGTCTCATTCAATCATTTAAGCTGATACAAGATTCAAATTTTACAGTGTACCATTTCTGAATTTTGCACTATAGTGACAGTACTATTTGAAATGTTTTTGCCATGAGTGAATTTGCCTAGATATGGGACATATCATCTCAAGGTCAAATCCCCAATATAATGTCTCATGTTATTGGACAAATCCCATATTTGTCAGAGCCAGCACAGATTGATTGATTGTTTCATGAAAGATGAACGGCAATCCATTGGATAACTTTTTCCCTGTGTGATAAATCCCATGGCTAAGTGCCTTGGCTGATTTCTTGTAATATATAAACCTCAGCATCTAACAAACTGTCTTTATGACATACTGCATCTACGGTCCATTAAATGTATAGCGGGTATGATTTCCCCGAGAGTTCTAAAACTAAATTTATTTATTGAGATGACAATAACCTGTCTTATATGCGGTAGTGACTCAGTTCAGGGAAAAGACCATTAATCCTTATAAGCCATGGATTTGTAAGAGGAGTACTGGGATCATAATACTATGTATGTGCAACAGAAGAAGGAAACTCACGTGTCATTGGTAAAACCCAGATGCTGTTGTAAATTCAGAGAAGATGCAAGACACATGAAAAAAGATTTTATTCATACTCAGATTGTAAAACAAGACAACTCCATTATGTCCGAGAATTTTGATAAAACTTAATGGGAGTGTGGTTCACAGCAATGAACCTCATGAATGTCAGGTTGCAGAAGAACACAACACGAGTCCGAAAGACGAATGTTTAATCTGCAGCAGACCTAACCACCGTTGCTAAACTTGTGAATGAATAAATCAGGATGTTATACTATTGTGTGTTATTAGAGATGTACAGTAGTACAATCTATTCATTTGCTGCATGTAGTGAGGTGCAGGTTCAGCTGAAAAGCAATAAACCTAAAAGCCCATTCAAGCATGTCCAAAGCAATTCTGTGACTCATCTATCAAAATTTGCAACACCAAACGTGTGCATGTGCTCAGAAAGCTCGCTGTACAGGAAGGGTCTGTATATCAGTTGATCTTTTATCCCAAATACACGATACTACATGCGTGTAATGGCTCCAACAGTTCTTTGGAACCATTTTTAGATATATAGTTAATTCACAAATTCTTTAATTTCTGTATTTATTGATGATAATAATTATTCAATGGGGAGGCCTCAGGCTTATAATGCTCAATGTTTGGGCTTTGTGAACCCAATTTATAACAACATGAAATTGCTTAACATAATACTGATGAGCTTTTTTGTTTGAAACAAACTGAGCTAATCTTTCTTCAGATAGATAGATAAGGCAGCCCTCTAAGCTCCAGTTGTGGGTGATCACAAGGGTAAATTGATGAGATCAATTTTACATCTCATCCGAATGACGTTAAACTGGAATTTTGCTTGAATATCACTGATTGCGTTTTAGGCTACTCACTAAGGGTTCGAACCCATGGAGGAAAGACCTTCAGCAGAGCAAGCGTTGGCCGTACACTCAGCCACCGAGCAGCTTTAGGTTCATGAAATTTGTATGCAAGATAAAAGACAGGTCCAAATCGCAGGTAAAGAGACATTTCCAATCAGACATTGCATCAAAGCAATGCATACAGACAGTTTATTGGAGACCCTGCAAGGGTTATGCTTTATTACCCACTACCAAGGGGAGAAGCACATTAACCCTAACCTCTACATGAGTGATTTTCCTGCCCAATCTTCCAGGTTAGTGTGATAAAGTACATCACAGTTTGCCAAAAAGGGATTTATCAAGCAAACAGTTGGAGGCATTATACAGTTACCTGGGTGTTTATTTTCAAGACTGCTTTTATTGGAACTATATTTTATCAGGTAATCGAAATGTCAGCCAATTACTGCTCTCTTCTGCCATAACATCTCTTCTGATATAATGCGATGACCAATCTTCCTTAAACTGAAGTAAGAATAGTCGTTTATTGCCAATCACGAGGATTTGGTTTCAGACAGGATGCATCTCATATGAAATTAGCATGATAAAGAACTACAGTTCAAAGTCATAGGAAAAAATTAAATGCGGTGTTTTTATTTTGTTTTCAAACATTATCAAGTACAGCATGTAGTTTATTATTGCCCTGGCATACCTTTTGAGTAATATGTACAGTTTTTATTAGACATTCAGCCATGTGAGACGTCAAAGTCTTAACTTTTTGCCACTTCTTGTGAAATTTATTTTTTGTTGGCCCTCACAGCGTCTTGAATACCGATTTTTGAGGAAGAGTCGTAAATTAAGGTACGTTTGTCTCTGATGATAAAAATTACTACCACATAAGATGTAAATTTCCTACAATTTCAAAGCTTTGAGGCAGCACAATGTCATGATGCAGTCAAACATAGGCTGCCATAGACTGCATTAAATGACCAATGTGCTGTGTGAGCCAAAGAGAATACACAAGTTGCAGATAATCTTGTATGCAAAAGCCGATTGCAGCTATATGCATGGTCATGAATGGCGTTTTTTGAAGTAAGCAGTATCGACTAGCCCTGAGACCCTGCGTGTAGCGCAGGGGTCATGAATCACTACATAGTAAAAACTTGAGATTTCAGCATACCCTTCAGGAGGATCAGAATGGTGTCATTGTTGTGGCTCTATTGATCATTGTGATTATCTCACAATAATCTCCATGTATTTCGCTGCTGATAGCACATCATTTCAGCCCAGAATGTCCTCACATACACTGTAGACAACAGTTTTAAATTTTCTAAGCCCAGTAAAAACTGTCTCCTCAAGAAAATAAAATGGCTGCTCGACAGTGATTGGTCTAAACAGAGCAGCAGCACTGTTATGATGTCATAAACACTGGTGACGTCACAATCTCTGGTGATGTCATAGCGATTGTGTAAACAATCATGTTGTGACATCACCATGCAGCTGTCACTCTCTCTTAGCCAATCAGAGCGCAGTTTCACTACAATGTAAAAGAAAAAATCATTAAGCTCAACTTCAATGCCTTTGTATTGTAGGTATCGGTGTTCTCACAAAATTGAAAATATTTGCTATCAGCAGCAAAAATTGTCTATTTTTAATATACCAACACACAATATCAGTAATTCATTGAAAACTTAGCTACAGCCATTCCCCTAAACCCTTGTTGAAAATCTCAAGTTTATCCAATGTAGCGACCCATGACCCTCGTGCTAGCACACGTGGGTCCCAGGGCTAGTATCGACTGTCCTTCGAAACAATTACTGACTTGTTGAGCAGGTGCTTTAACAGAATAGCATTTGGCAAAATTGGTCCTCGAAATTTAACATAGTCAACCTATGTTTTTCTGGAATGATTTTTTCCCCTCTTTATGCTGTACATTTAAGAAGGCAACTGTTCTTTAGATATTAGTGTTGAATAATGCAGATTATTTGTGGTATCTGTTTATGGATGGTCAGTGTTCGCTCTGTCACTGAAATGATATGCGGGGTTCTCCCTGACTGACTTATCCACTGAAATTGCAAAAGAGCAGTTCAGTCTTCAGCAGCAAATTGAAGTCCTACTTTTTTGAAAAAACTGACATGTCATTAGACAGTACCGTGACTGCTGGTGCCATTATTAATTGCTTAAAATTTCAAAGCTTTGAAGCAACACAATGTCATGATGCAGTCAAATATAGGCTGCCATAGAATAAATTAAATGACCAATGTGCTGTGTGAGCCAAAGAGAATACAAAAGTTGCAAACAATCTTGTATGCTGATTGCAGCTCAATGCAGGGTCATGAACTGCTTTTTTGTAGTAAGCAGTATTGACTGTCCTTTGAAACCATTGCTGACCTCGCATTTGGTGCTTTGGTGTGTTGACCCAATGTAAATATGTGCCAAGTTGTTGAGCAGGTGCTTTTACAGAATAGCATTTGCCAAAATTGGTCCAGGAAACAAAGTCTACCTATGTTTATCTGAAATGATTTTTTCCCTCTTTATGTTGTAAAAAGGTGACTGTTCTTTAGATATTAGTGTTGAATAATGCAATTTTTTGTGGTCTCTTTCAACGGCACTTATATATTAAGTATACTATAGGGCCTACAGGCCTAGTAGACCAGACCTGACCTCAGACACTGTTCTCCGAAGACAGCATGTGTTTTGGTCTGACATGTCGTTTTTGTCTGATTTCGATTGAGCACTGTTTGGTTTTACTACTCCTTGTTGGAGGAAACATGTTTTCCTAAGAAAATATCACTCAAATATATATGTGTCTCCTTCTGCCCCATTTTGTATGTTCATACTTGGGAATCAAATCATAGCCTTATGAGATGGTTATGCCAAAGGCAACAAGCAAACTTTGCTCCGATCGGAAGATTGCAAACGTGTGTCTTGCAATGTGTCTGCATGTGTCGCGCAAGGAAGAAGAGGAGAATAAATTTCCCCAGGCAGGCTTGACTCTACTGAATGAGCGGCTCGTTAATCTTTACAAGCCACGTGGATTTGTAAGAGGAGTGCTGGGATTACAGAAGATGGGACACTCATGTGTCAACAGAAAACCTGTGTCTTGGGGTCAGTACCAATAGAAGTGCATGCGGCTTGTGTTTATATGTTGTTCGCCGCAGATGTTCCATCCATATGAATAGGCCTACATGTAGATTACAACAGGTGCAGAATAACCCTTATTTTATTCCATGACCAGCCATTTATTGTCCCTAATAACACCTAAATTGCCTAGGGAGAACAAACTGTGGAACGAAAATAACGCATATTTCCCTTAAAAGACGTTGCATATAGTGCCCTCTTGTGTTTTAAAATGACAGGTCTGGAGGGACAATAACTCATATTTCCCTCAGACATTGCAAACCAATCCTTCTTGTGTTAATGTTAAAAAAGTGGCCTGCTTTTTGGCAAAAATTCACTGGTAAAAAATTAACTGGTAAAATTTAAAGAAATACTTCTTTCAAATATATGTACATGGCTTGTCATGGAATGAAAACATTAAAACTTAGATAGACCCTGCATTTCTGAAGCAGCCAAGCACAGTTCTGCTGGGTTCTGCTGAGCGCGGACCTGAAAGGCAGCAGAGCGGATTTTAGGAGCAGCAGTCCTAGTGGCCCAGATCCCAATTGATTCGATACCAATTTCAACTTGAATTTCGTCAGTCTGCAGCCTGGCTCGACTGCTTACAGAGCCGACTGTTCTCAGTCAGAAATTTCTATACATCTCAAAGTCCAAATGTATCAATGAGAATTTTGCAATGCCATTGCAAATATATGGTCAATCCTGGTAAGATAGGACAAGACATAGATGTAAGACTTTATGATAAGAGACTGCATGGTGTAATTCGTCTCGTCATCTTCATCAGTGCAAAAATGACAAGAAATTGTGTGCGCTCACACTATATACATGAGCTACGGATAAGCATGAGTACACAATGTACACCAGCACGAGTACATGTACATGACAAGACTTACAAGTACATGTCAAAGTACTAGGTATGTAATGAAAACAACAAACAATAATTAAATCATTGAATTTATTCCGTCAAGTGTAATGGAATCTGGCCTCTTTTGAGCACTGAAAGTTTCTACTCCTAATGAACCTGTGTCTCCCATATTTCTATATATAAAGGCAAGAAGAATAGCCATGGCAGGCCTGGATTCTGCAGTCGTTAGAAACACTTGGGATTTGAGAAATTTCTGAGTCTCAATCACTGAGAGATTTGCTCAGTGGCGGTAAAATGTCCCAAGATTGCCACAGCCAAGACCGCCTCATGTGTGCAGATGGATGCCATATCATTTTCAAATTGCATGCTTCGTCTCTCACAAGTAGTTCATGATTGTGATTCTCTTGAGTAGAGCATTTCCGAAATGGATAGTGCAATATTTGCTCCTGATATTTTTCTTGTGGACATTTTTTCATTAAATGAGTCTTTGTTGAATGTTATACAGAAAGGCAGATGTAGCTCACGCCATAGAACGTATTCCAAAAAATGCAGGTTTTTCATCAAGCCAAAGTATAAATCAGCTGGTTTTGGACAAACGTATTTCATGAGTGACTTAAATATGTTCTCGAAGTGGCAGACTACTTGTTGCCATATGCTTGCACGAACAGACGCAAATCCAGCTTCACTGTTCAGGCGATGAAACTGTACAATCAAACAATTAGATGCTGAATTTATTGATATGGTTAAATTTGTACATGTATTTTTTCAATTTTTGTCCATGCAGAGTGATGTCGAAATCTCAGTGGGTATAACAGATTTTTAGTTTGAAGGCCATTTAAAGTCATCCATAACCATCTGCGTTGAAGGCCATTGTGGACTGAAAAGCTTAATGTTGCATCGCAAATATATTGAATCAAGTTAAAAAGGAGATATATAGAAAGGGTATTGTGTCTGAGATATCCATTTGTAACTTTACCAGTTTGATAAACTTTGCATAGCTTTTCATCCGAGAGAATCACTAACTTATCACATGCTTCTCCTCTTGACTACCATTTATGTGTGAGTGGTCATAGTTTTACAGCTGAAATCAAAAGTATTCACTCAGAAGTGCTTCATTATAGGTTTCCATGCTGTACCTTATAACGACTTTAAAGCTTGGAAGCAACACATTATACATTGAAAGATGCTTGCACAGAATATATTTGATTAAATGACCCATGTGTCTTGTAAGCAAAAGAGAATGCACACATTTATTTATTACAGGGCCGTAACTAGCTATGAGGCACTGAGGCACGTGCCTCCCCTGAAATCCTACCAAGTTAAAACATCATGTACATAATTTTAAAGCTGATCAAAAGAGGCTCAATGTGAGTTTGTTAGATCGTATATTTGTCATTCAATCTAGAGTAAGTATGGGGAAAAATATGCCAATTCCATGCAGTTTATGTAACTGTTTAAGACTGAGAGAAACAGGATTACTGGAATTATGTTTCTCATAACCAGTGGGAACTACTAACTGGATTACTTAATGTGAGAGATCCGGGAGTCCGGGACCAAGGTATGAGTATACGAGGGACGAGTGAATATCCGGAATTTGAAAGTAGGAGACAAACAAGGATGATAGGCCTATTACAGGAGTGAGCACTGAGCAGACATGATAGGATGAACAGGGATGGAGGCAGTCGGGAGAGCATACTGGGAGGAGCAGACTCAGCCTGTAGCCATTTGGAAGAAAGAGAGAGATACTTTCGAGCAAATAGAGGAAGCATAGTGGGAGGAGTTGATAGGCATATATTGAGGAGGGAAAGAATGGAGCGAAGGCCTATCCCAGGGAGGAGTGAGAAACATCGGAGGAGGCAGAAGAGGGGAGATAAGAGGAAAGTGATAGACTGGAAGGAGGCATAAGCTGGGAAGGATGCACAGGGAGTTGCTTTATTATATATATGAAAGAGCAAATACCTACATGTATTGGGAGCTTGCTGTAGGGATTAGGGAGGTTCAGGATTTAAAATCCTAGTATAGAGAGTATAGAGAGGCAGGCTGATTTAATATGACAAATTTCCCAAGGTAATGAAGCTCAATTTTATTGTTGCAACTTGTCTAAATCTGACTGTCAATGTCAAGAGGCAGACATTCAAGAGGCAGACAATGTCTGCCTCCTCCATAACTCTTGCCTCTTCCACAGTTGATAGCTCTTCCCTCCTACCTCACTAACCTCAGCCTTCTCAATGCCTCCATTTATAAATGTATTCCTGCTACCTCCTTCATCTCCTCCTTCCTGTCTTATGCCTGTTCCCACTCTGCCTCCTCCGTATTTACTCTCCCTTTCTACCCCCTCCATTGCTCTTGCCTCCTCCTGATAAGTCTTTCCTCCTTCTACCTCTGCCTCCTCCCTTAAGTCCACTTCCGAGCTTATTGTCTCCCAACTCTGCCTGGAGAGCAGCCAAAGGGAAGAGACAAAGATATGAGGTATAATAGGAGAATATTTGAATGGACGTGTGAGCTGGGGAGATAGAAAGGGAGAACCAGATATTAGAGAGAAGCACTAGGCAGAGTAGGAGGAGAGAAGAGCTGATTCGGAGAGGAAGCAGGAGACAAGAGAATTGGCAGAAAGCAATAATATTGAGAGGGATGAGGAAAGGGAAGAGGTAGGCCTAGTCAGGGAGAGGAAAGCTTCCAATGGGTATAGAAGGGAGACACAGAACAACAAAAAGCTTCCAATGTATTAGTAGCATTTGCTGCGGATACCAGCTCGTAAGCATTAAGAACCGATATTATGCCATTCCTCTTTTTTCAGGGTGTCTGCAGCTTTTTTGAAATCAAATTCCAGGCTTTTTCCAGGCTTTTCCCAAGTTTTCCAGAATTCCAGGCCAATTTGTTGATGAACTGACCAATTAACGACAAGATACACACATTTTCTTCTGACCACGACATTTGTCCTTTGGTGCTATCATCGCTAAAAATTACCAAATATTTGGCAGTGGACTATTTTTATTTCCGTACGAACTGAATTCCAGCCTTTTCCAGGCCTTTTTTTTTCAAAATGCTGGTTTTTCCAGGCTTTTCAAGGCCTGGAAATTGAGAAACCAAATTCCAGGCTTTTCCAGAATTGGCAGACACCCTGTTTTTTTAATAGTTTCATGGCAAATTCGTGACTATATCATGTTGTTCCTTTTATGATCGAATTAGAGCTCCAAATTGATCACAGTGCACCTCAGGCCATCTGGATACCATTGGCTTCTGGGGGCCTAGAGCGGCCCCCAGACCCCCTGCCTCATTGTACCTCCCCTCCTCAAAAATCCTAGTTACGGCCCTGCGTGCCAAGTTGAGTAGAATCTCGTATGTATAGGTAAGCTGACGGCAGTAGCAAAGCAGCATGCAGGGTCATTTCTTTGCATCTCGTTGTGGGCAGCCATGACTGTTCTTTGAAACTGTTACTGACCTTGCATTTCTGTTTGCATTTATCGTGTTGACCAGTGTAAATATTTGCCAGCTCAATTGTTTTGTCTTACAGCATGCAGCTTGGTTTTACATCATTGTTTGACCAAAGATGGAGAAAAACACAGTTCTTACTGGGTTGTCTGTGTGTCTGAGGACCCCTAGTGAATAGCTCCAAAATTTAGCTGTGTGACATGTTTTAACTAATAATTTTCCTGCAAGCAAACTGTTGACCTCCCTGTGTTAGCAAACACATGTTAAAGAATGGGAAAAATTACTCGTAATCTGTAAAGACAGTAGGTGAAGCATGCATAGTTTTGACAACAGAAGGGCAATTAGCCAAAACAAATACCCTACCTGCTGAACTATTTGAATAGTCTTTCATGGGCCAACAAGACCAAACTTTTATGTATTTCATTAAAGTCATTCATTACAGAACTGAAATTGCAACTCTTTGCGATATGGTCAAATTTAACTTTGCCGATTCGCGGTGTCCCCGCTCTCCCGACTGTTTTCAGAACATGGCTATTCATTCAATATTTTACATTTAATATTTGCAAAGGTAATAAATATCATAACGAATATAATAAAGAGTTGAGGATCATTAAGCACTTTTCTAATTGCTTGTATTTCGATAATGGCCTTTATATTACATTTGGAGGAACTCGGTAGTTTAGACGAGCCCTAATCTTAATAATCATCTATTCTTTGAAGATTGTAGGATGACGATGGACAAGATAAGCTTGTTTTGGATCTCTTCTCCTTCAGTGTACATACTGTGTACAATGTGATGTCGCTGTTTGTGGTACATTTTTGTAAAGCCAACACGAGCAGGCTACATTTCACTGGGAAGGCTTTATTTGACTAACATACTTACACACGGAACTTAATGAAGGTGGTTCCGCTGATCAGAACAAATTTGAAGTGTAACTTGAGTTAAATCACCAGACTTCTGTATGAACTGCTACAATTATAATATAAAATTGCTGATTGATTGTTCAATGTGATTAGTCAATAGGTGTGTATAACAATTTGAAAATGTTCAGGGTGGCAGGATTAGGAACTAATTTGTCTCCTCTGATTTAATCCACATAGCTTTGCAGACTTCATGCTTGGTTACTTTAAAGATATATAACTCAGCTTTTGAGTCCCCTGAGACCATCTCCAGCCCTAAAGCCTTGCTTGTGTGTTGTATGATATGTTGTGCTTGCTTCAGATATGTAAAATTTAATGTGTTTCTCCCACAAAGGCACTTGTGTATGATATCGAGCTTCCAATATTCAGAGAAATCACAAATTGTCTTCCTGAAATATTCATCCTACAATACCAAGCCAATTTTTTTGACATCAATACATCATCAATCAAATCTTGGCTTGTCAGACAAATCTCAAGTCTGATAGAGTTAGAATTGTCAGTGTAAGTCCTGTGGCTTTGTCCCTCTTTTTCAGCAAACCTAATCTTCTTGTGATATGTCTGAATCCACTCCGTACACTCTAAAAAATGTCGGGACAAAATTGGTTTTTTAGATTCAAAATGGTTTTTTGAAAAACCAAATTTCAATGCAAAAAACCAAAATGGATTTTTTTAAAAATCCATTTTGGTTTTGCATTGAAACTTGGTTTTTCAAAAAACCATTTTGAATCTAAAAAACCAATTTTGTCCCGACATTTTTTAGAGTGTATGTGAAAGGAACAGACCTGGGGGGATGGCATAGACCAAGCTGTGGCCAGCAATTGTTGGCAATTGCGGAAACAAACTTTCTTTGAGTTATACTTGGGAGAACAAAAAGGTTTGGAGCTTTTTGCAGACTGGAACTCCAATTCGAACTAATTCTAAACTTTAAAATTGGCCTTTTCTACAATAGAAACAGTTACTGACCATGTATGTCTGGCCCATTTTCCTTATGCACTTACCAAGTATTTACCTATGATAAAGTTCAGTTTAGAAACCTGAAGGAAATAAAGATGCCAAATAAATAATAATAATTTTCTATTTTATTTCAGAGGGAATTCCTGAAAAATTATTAAAAATTACTACTTAAAACATTTATTTCAAGCCTTGTGTCTATCTACTTATATGAGGTTTATGTTGACCTCAAGCTTTCCTGGTTGGTTAAAGGGCAGGTACATGGGCTGGTGCATCGGCCATGATTTAAAGACTGCCAAGCACATTCCAGACAATCTGGCAGGCATAGAGCATCAATCTTCATGTTCTCCCAGAACTGTACAACTGACAATTAACCTTCCAAAATCCACAGAATTCAGCATGTGCACATTGTGCAGCCAAATCATGTAGCTTCTGTATGCATAACAGCAGAGTAGTATAACAATGTCATTTAACTTTAGATGCAATCATGTGGGTAATGGTGAAGAAAAGTCATCAATAGCACTTCCTTTTCCAAGCAACAATGGTTATGCAAAGTGAGCATTGTCTACATAGCAACAATTGTTAACTTCTCACAATATGCAACAATTTCTGTGTGAAGTAAAATTTTTCATTGGCTATTTTCTTGCATAACAGTAAAACTGAAACTACCATATCCAATAATTCTTTTTTTTGAGAATGATATGTTAATTACTGAAAAATTTAAAGCAATAATTAAACAAAATTATTACTGAATGCTGACCACAACCAAGTGAGGATAGGTTGGATTTAAAGGTGTTTTTTTTTAGCAACCCTTTTGTATGCATTGTGGTATTTATGAACGTTGAGACATGTTGAAATTTCCATAGGCAAAAGGTCATTAGATTAAAATCTAACCAGATATAATTCTGAATCCTGTTTGAGGTATCAAGGGAGACATTTTGAAACTAATTAGGCGACAGAAAATTAGCTTGATGCGCCTGTGACATTATCATATCTCATTTGATAATTTGTCTGTAGACCAATGGATTGAAAGTATGAAAATTACAGTGGAGTGTACCTATCAGTAAGCGGGTCAGAGAATTCGAGTGGATTGTAATTAGATAACAGAACATAATTCTATATTTAGCGAAATCTCATGAATTGCCACTTTGCTTGTTATCATGACACTTTAATCATTTTAATCAAACCGATATAATGAAGGGATCAGTAAAAGCAGCTCATTATCTCAGATGCCAGACTCTAATGATGGCCCTGAAGTTCTATAGGAGACAGCATATATAAGACTGTAGCCAGGTTCAGTAAGAAGACCCATACGACCACACGTCAATCTTGCTGTGATATATGAAATAATAAAGCCCCATAAGTTGATTTTGCTGCAAAAGATCATTCGAGGTAACTGCACACTACACTGTAGGTGGTATGTGGTATGTGACAAATAAAAGGGTTGTTCCTCCATTTCATTTTCACATGAAGTTCCTGGGTACAAGTGTATGTCCTGATGGTACATGACTGTCTGACTCATGAACTACATTCCCATCATTGCCACACACAGTCTAGTCCTTAAAAGGTCCTTTTCTAAAAGAAATCCAGTCAGCAATTGTGTGCTTCTATTCATGTTTTAGAAAGAGTGGCAAACTCAGGCAATGGATTTTATGTCCCCAGCAGCAAATAAAGCGTCACCCTCTGCCATTGATTTAGGCTAAACAGCAAGTGGACGGGCAGGTCATTGTAGGAGCAACATTAGAAGGGCCAGCTTATGTTATAGTCCGCAGTAAAACCCCATTATAGCACGGCATAGTGCATTGTCCAATCAAGGGTGCAAATGATATGTAAGCATAGGAGGATTTTCTTCAGAGAGCATTAGCTGTACAGCTGTACATAAATGGTGCAAAAAGTTTCTTTATTGATTCATTCTTGGGAAAATCTTTCAAAACCCAAATTCCGTGTTGCTTTTCTAAAGAATTTTACTGGGTGCATTTCTCAAAAAAATATTTCGTTATATGATAATCGATGTGATTAAACAAAAGCACAGAACTGAGAATAAATTTAAATACTTTATATCCAATATATCAAAGGAAATCAAATTGCAGATGTTTTATTTATATCCTATACAAATGTGGAAAAAGGGGAAATCTTTAGACAAAGCATTGATGAAACATATCTATCTATACTCAGATGTTTTGGAGTACTGCAGCTCAAATTTAAACCATCATGAGAGCAGATGGAGAAAAATACAGTTCTAACTGTGATGTCTGTGTGTCTGAGGTGTACTGGTGAAGAGCTCTGGATTTCTCAGGATTCTGACATGCACTATTTCTGAAATTATAGACTTGCAGGATCACTTTGAGGGACATCCAAATGAATCTGTAAAGACATTTGATGAAGCACGTATAGTTGTGCCAAAAGAAGGTAAGGTGTGATATCTAGCCAAAATTTGGTTTTGCACTACCATTTAAAATGTCATTTTATGGCCCCTGCAAGGCAGCCCTGGACAGGGAGATATACATGCATTAGGGACCGTTCAAAATTTATGACTGGGGGGGGGGGTGGGTGGTAGTTTTGGCCGAGGGAGTACTTACATTTCACACATGTTTCAAAGGGGAGAGGGGTATTAATTTTTGAAAACATTTCAAAGGGGGGGCAAGCAAGGTTTAACTTACAAAGTAAATATGGTACAAAAGGTGCTTACACTCACTTTATCCGCAATTTTTAATCTTTTTATGCGCAAAAGTCCGCCATTCTGTAGTCTTTATGTGTGACCCAGTATAATAGTGTATATGTGCGTATTGCTTTGTGTGTCTAAAGGGGGGGGGTACTAAAAATAAGCGTGAAAACAAAGGTTGGGGTAATTAAATACGCATGAAACGCAAGGGGGAGGGGGGTATCAATTTTTATCGGAAAGTTCTAGTAAAACTCCCATCCCCCAAGTTAACAAATTCTGAATGGTCCCTTGCAAAATTAACTTGGCGAATTCACTGTGTCCCTGCTACAAATACTATTATTCAAACCTAGCTATTCTTTTGATATTTTAAATTGAGCATTTGCGAAAGTAATAGTTGCTATATACAATAAAGAGTAGAGCAAAGCAGGTACAACTGGTTATTGATACATTGGGAGGGACTTGGTATATTAGACATGACCAAATCTTAACAATCATCTATTCTTTGGAGATCGCAGGATAAGGAGAGACAGGATAAGCTTCTTAGCGTCTCTTCTCTTCTCGTGTACATAGTACTACTTACTGTTAATAATGTTATATTGTTGCATGTGGTTTGTTTTTTTGAAAGCCAACATGAGCATTTAACGGGCTACATTCCACTGGGAATGCATAATTCGATGTGCACACTCACTCACACACAGAATTTTATTTATGGTGCATGGTTCTGATGATCAAGGCATCACAAAGGAAATTTGAAGTGCGATTTGAATTAAATCGCTGGACAACACTACTATAATATAATATATAACTGACTGATTTTTTTGTGTGATTAGTTAATAGGATAACAACTTCAACATTTTGAAAAGAATTGCAGAATTAGAAACTAATTTGTCTACTCTGATTTGATCGATATAGCTTTGCAGACCTCATGCTCAGTTGCTTCAAAGCATCTATTTCAGCTTTCGAGTCCCCTGAGACTATCTCCAGTCCTAGAGCATTGCTTCTCTGTTGTACGAGTGATATGCCAAATTGTGCTTGCTTCAGATATGTAAAATTTAATGTGTTTCTCCCACAAAGCACTTGCGTGTGACATTGAGCTTCCAATATTCAGAAGAATTGTCTTGCTGAAATATTCATGCTACACACCAAGCCAATTTTTGTTGATGTCAATACATCATCAATCAAGTCTGGACTTGTCAGACAAATCTCAAGTCTGACAGAATTAGAATTGGAAGTGCAGGTTCTTTGGCGTGGTCCCTTTTCCCAAGTAAATCCAATCTTCTTGTGATACATCTGAATTCAGTTTTTGAGTGAAAGAAACAGACCTTGGCATTGTAGACCTAGCTCCAGACGGCAATTTGTGGTTGTGTTGAGAACAGACTTTCCAAGAACTTTTCGGCAGATCTGAGGTTCAGTTGGAATTAATTTTCAACTTTCGTACAGGCTTTTTGCAAGTCAGTGACTGTTACTGACCGTGCATATAGGTTGTTACATCATTCTCTGACTTGTACATGCATACCTGGTAAAGTTTAGTTTAGAAATTTGAAAAATGCCTTTATATGTATTAGTACAATTTCGAAGATATCTCTCTAATTCTCACCATATCACTAATAATAGCACCAACGAGTAACTAGTTTATAGTATGATTTCATATTGTATTCATTTCAGATAATTTGCTCTCCAAATCATCCAATTATCGCAATCATTATAGTAATGACCGCTGCATTGTCAGAGGAGGGTTCAAACCTGCATTCACAGTTCAAGGGGTAGATGTGCACATTTCCATCTCTCTGTCTCTGTATTTTAAGTAGATTTTAAATTAAATCTGATATGACTGTTATGGCTGAGGAAAGGAAATTCAGGGGCGTAGATCCTGGGGGGGGGGATGCATCCCCCCCTAGGATGAACCTGAGGGGGGGATGATCATATGATTATCCCCCCCCCCTAGAATTTCAAATTATTAATACTTGGTGTTGACAATTATCTGTCATATTTAGCAATTTTCCATGATGCCTGTTGCATGTTGTGTGGAAAAAAAAGTCTCAAAACTAACCTTCGATAATCTGTAATATATTGGCTTTTGGGCCCTAGAGTGGCCCTCGAAATCTACCTCTGCGCGACTTTCGACCCGTTGGGCGATGCGCAAAGTTTGCGATCCCGAAATCATCCCCCCCTACAAAAATGAAAAATCTACGCCCCTGAAAGGAATGGTGTGTGAGTCAGTATTTAAAGTTAATGTGGCAAGCACAGAGCATCAATGTTCTCATTCTCCCATAACTGCAACAATTAACCATCCCAAAATAAACAGAATTCAGCTTGTTATGAGAAATAGTGCTGTTTCCATATGCTTCACAACACATTATTTTCACAGTGTCATTTAAAATTGATGATGGAAACCAACAGGCAACAATCAACATTGACAACTGACACTCTAATGTTGGTAATGGTAAAGAAGATGCAGGAATTGCACTTCCTTTTCAAATCACCAATTGTTTAAGTGCTGTGCAGTGTAAGCATAATCTACATTACAGTTACTGCTAACTGCTTAGAGTATATGTTGCATTGTTGCAATGTGCAGCAATTTCTGCAGTGGGAGCTTTACCTTAGGACCAATGAAATGATAGTACCAAAGTTATATTTGAGTGTACATTTTTGTTAGTGGTTTGGTGAATTCGAATAGATTAAAATGGGATAAAGCAAATTTTTTTATTAAGTGAAACATCTTGCATTGCCACTTTTCCAGGAAAGGCAGCGTGTTCTCATGATACTTTAATAATCAGAACACAAGAGAAAAATAATGAAGGGTTGCTATAATGACGAGATCAGTAAAAGGAGCTCATTATCTCTGATGCAAATCTCTAATGACGGCCCTGAAGTTCTATAGGAGATGACATGCTATATTAGATCATAGCCAGGCTCCATATGAAGCCCTGTATGCTAATCTGGCTGCAACGTATCTTTTGAGATGACCACATGATAGGTGGTTCATGACACAGGCTTGCCCTACTATCTCATTTTCACATGAAGTTCCTGTATATTGTCATGATAAGATGGCACATGACAGTCTGACTTGAGAACTACCTTCCCATCACTGACACTTCTAGTCTAGTCCTTGAACATTCCTTTGCTGAAAGAAGCCCAGGCAGCAGCTTTGTGCTTCTTTTCATGCATTAGAAAGAGTGGCAAACTCAGGCAATGGATTTTATGTCTACCGCGGCAAATAAAGTGTCACCCTCTGCCATTGATTTAGGCTAAACAGCAAGTGGACGGGCAGGTCATTGTAGGAGCAACATTAGAAGGGCCAGCTTATGGGATAGCCTGCAGTAAAAGCCCCATAATAGTAAGGCATACAGCGTAGTGTATTGTTGAACCCACGGTGCAAATGCATGGTGATTTGTAAGCATAGGAGGTTTGGTCGAAGACATTACTCTTGCTTGGCTGGGTGCAAATGGTGTGGAAGCATGTATTGTAAAATTCATTACTGTAACAAATTAACACTTTTCCAGGATCAGGATATAAATGATTACATGTTCAGCAATATATATGCATGGAATTGAATAGTGTTTTATCCATAATTGATGTAAATTAAGTATTTTAAAGCCTGTCAAGGTGTGGCCTTATGATTCCGTTTTGGCACCCCTGATTTAGTGAAAAGATTTTCAGCTTTTGAAAGGTCTGCTTTTTCTAAAAAAAAACAAAAAAACAATTTGTGTAATCATTGTTTTCCAGGGAATAGTGTGGATAGCTGTCACATCCTCTTGTGTTCAACATATCTCCAATGGAAGCCTAGCAATTGTATATTTGTTGATGAAGCCAATCAGATAAGCCACATGACTTGGAAAATGCAGGGAAGGACAAATATCACCTGTCAGAAATAAGCTGCTGATTGGCAATTGTGTATGCCGAGATAGAAAATTGGCCCCTCAGTTCACAATCCAGCAGCTATTCCATATCACCAATTGCAAATAAGATAAATATATCTATTCATATTGTGTGATAAATTAACTCTTGGGGCTATAATAACTAAGTGAATATTTCAGTAATTACAAAGCTCCACTTAGTGACGGGATACAAACAATGAATGGATTCCAGGTGATGCGGTTGAACCCGTAAACCTAACACAAGTTCAATCAAACTACCACACTGTGGTATTTTGTTCAGTATATGGAGGTGATAATTTATATCAGGAGGGAAGGGGGTTGAGTTTTTTTTACAAGTGATTTCTTTCCCAGTTTTGGTGAAATAAATAAATTCTTTCTGAACAGTTCTGAACTAAATAATTACTGGAGTAGGTATTTCTAAACAAGGCCTTGCTTGATTTAGGAATGAATAATTTCCAGCCAAGGAAATTTCCAAACACTGCCCCCCTCCATGATGGTTGCCCCTTACTACAGTGTAACTCTATAAAAAGAACTTCACAGGAGTGTGATTCACAGCAATGAACCTTAAGAATGTTAGGTCGCAGAAGACCAGAACTTGAGCCTGCAAAAGACCTGACATGAGTGGGGTTCATTGCTGTGAACCACACTCCCATAAGTTTTATTTATATCCCACAATAAAAATACACTTCCAGACAAAAAAAAAATTCAAGAGGCACTGTTTTGTTTGAATGGCCCAAAAAGATCCCGAACAACCGCGCCAACCAATCAGAGCCTCAAAACATTATGACGTCATCCCTTCACTGCGCATTGTTTACATTATAACGTCAGATAATTATATGCATGTGGTTCACAACGATGAACCACATGGTGTGAATCACATGATTTTTTGCCTGACCTTCACTGTTTAGTATTGGATATTGTGATTAACTGATTTGTATATGTCACATTTCCGTATTCTGATCGCTGGCACTTCCAACACATGTGGAGCAAACATTATACCTGCATAAATTTAATTCTTTCAAAAATGGCTGTAGAAGTCTGTAAGTCATTAAGCAATTAAAACTTTTGTTCTCCCAAAATAGATTGCAAATTGCAAAAGCGCCGATAATGTACACGTGTCTTCCATTATTCAATTGTGTACTGGAAGGAGAACTTTTGTATGCAAAAAGTAAACCACACACTGGCACGTAGTCTGACAAGGACTGCCCAACAACAATGCATTAACTGAATTCAGCACAGTGCGACCCAGAATATTTCGCATATCTGCAGTGCTGTCTGGGACAATATATAGGACATCTTGGACTGATTTTCCCAGAAAAATGTATTTAAAGCTAGCATGAACTGACCTGAGGCTCCTACATTCTCCAAAATGGTGAAAACAAGCTGCAAAGTTTTGAATCGATGGACTTGAATTTGAGGTATCAGAAAATGGTGGAATACGTACGTGCTGAGAGGAGTTGCAACAGCAAAATTAGTCTGGTACGGCCAATAGGGGGCAGGATTTTTGACTCCACAGAGCAAACGAACAACCGTTGCAACATGAGAATGTGTGAAAGTCTCAATGCAATGTGTTCTATCTCAAGACAGCCCCTGGCTATCTTGAATTAGATCTAACCGGCACGCAGTTTCTAAAATTGAATGATTGCAAAGTATAAAGTGTGGGAAATTCACGAAACAGTTGCTACTTTTGAATTACAGAAAGACAAACTCCATGTTTGCTTGTCATCGTTATTTAATCGCAAATTACATTGCAAGTAATTCTTGATTGCAAAAGTATATTGAAGCACCAATGCTTGAATCACAGGTATAATATTGGAATGAGTATACTTGAGTGTTTAATATTGATTAGATGAATATTTCCAAGGATGAATGACATGACATGCAGGAACTTCAGGAAGGCGTCTTAAAAAGGCCCACCTCTACTTCTCTAGTTTTCTGTTACCATTGGGTTACTGGCCTTTCCTCCCAAGTCTTGGACAGCTATTGACAGTTGCATAAAATCGTTCTAATATCATTTTTGTGGTGTATGAACATCAGTTTGTGAAGCTACATGCACTCTTGCTCTTCTGTCTTTTTGGCTACAGTCTGACCCTATACTTCGGAAAAAAAACCCCAACATTTCTCTGCAAATTGTAATGCCTTATTTTGGCTGTCTCCTGTCCCAACTGTCATACCCTTTGTACTTCACCAATAACCACAATGTGGGCCCATGTCAGATATGCAGCACATTGCAGCAGCTACAGCCGGTTGTCCTTCTTGTTCCATAATTGCCATCCTGCCTTCTTGTCGTCTGTGTGCCAACAACAGGAGTGATTTTCACAATTCAGCCAACTAAAAGCAGATTTTTCTTTCTTCTGTGTGGCTCAATGGTGGTCCTTTAATTTGATTTTTAATTTGCTTGATCTCATGTGTGTGGCAAATGAACACTTTGAGTCATGATAATTTTAAAATTAATAAATAGCAAGGCTCCCATCTTAGACTGATGTGATTCTCCATTTCGTTCAAATAGGTTCTAGGTTGCATTTTTAAACATAGTTACTGGAAGACCAAATGGTATCCCAGTGGACTGATTTTGTCTCCCTGTCATTGCATAAATGGTATCACATGGATTCAATTTTTTCCCAGAAACTCTCATTAATATCATATGTGCTAGTCTTAATTTGTAGTTCTTTCAAGGGTGCGTTTGAAACCAAGGTTACTTCTTTCCGTATAAAAACATATTCTTCACCGTCTCTGCAAAATACAGTGTATACTTCTCCTTATGTCTTCTTGCTGATTTCCAATTTTCATAAATGTCTCGAACTTTTTTGGTGGCAATTGGCAGCACTCTTAGATTACAAGAATAATGCCGTAGCACTAAACTGAACATTGTCAAACTTTCTTATATACATTGTATATCGAATAGATCTTCAGCCGACTTATAGATGTAATGCATCAAGGCGCTACAATGTTCTGTTGGTCTTTCAATCGCAAATCCCTAAAAACATGCTCTGTTGTATGTGTGAGGTGCAGAGACTGGTTTATACATGTATAATCAAATAGGGTTAATGCAAGAAATTATATTATGCTTTGCTGAATATAAACTGAACCAAATTAATGTAAAATCAGGTGTCAAAGAACTTAGTTCCACAAAATTGTCAAATTCTGACCATTGCATCTGCATCTGCTGCAAGGTTTATCACATTGGGGTATGGTCAGTGGACCGGGGTATTAGGCACTCTATAGAGCAAATCGAATGATTTCATGTGAAAGCTTGAAGAAAATTATGCAAAAGGCCACACAATTTGCTTCAGTTGGTGCCACTTAACTTGTTAAAATGTTGTTGTTTGAGAAGTCAGATCAGTTTGTCACACACAATGATGTTGCAGTGAAACACTTCAACAATGGAAAAAGGTTAAGGGACCACCTAAACACATGAGTCAGAGTGAAAAAGGCTTAGGGTCTATCAAAAAGACCTCTAACAAGCTGTATTTAAGCAGCCGTAGGACAAACATCAGTACCATGTGGGCTTTCTTTATACCTTTCTTATGGTGGAAGATGTGTGGTTGGGAGAATAGCGAAATGAAGTCACAGGAAGTGCTGATGTTTAACTCTGCAGCTGATACACAGGTTGAGTGAAGGCTTTCTGAAAGATCCTAAGCCTTTTTCATCTGCAGCTATTGTCTGGGCTGTTTGAGGACTTGTTTCCGTAGTTGCATTGTTCCATTGGAATATCATTGTGTGTGGAAAACTTTCACCCGACTTTTCAAAAATATTTTTTTTAGCAAGTCAGTTGGCAGTAAATGAAGTGAATTGTGTGGCCTTTTGCATCACTTTCTTCAAGCTTTAACATAAAATCATTAGATTTGCCCTACGCGGTGCCTAATACCCCTGTTCATTCACCACACCCCAATGTGATAAACTTGGTCACAGACATTAGAAAAATTGTCACACTTGAGTGATTTCACCCAACTGAGTCCTTTGACACCTGATTACACAGATGCATACACTCAACAGCCCATATGAAACATATCTAGAAAAATAAAGTCCTGGGAATAGTTTTGCGTTTTTAATTTGGTTTAGTTTACATGAAGTCATTAGAAAATAAAATGCTTTTTCCTCACAATCCGATTGCAGAATTGCCAAATTACAGATAATGCACAAAATTCTTCCATTCCATAATTGCTTAACGGGAAGAGGTGTTTTGTATGGAAACACCAAATCGCCAATCTTCCGAAATTTTGTGATTGCTAAGCCTGTTGTTGATTGAAAATTGGTCCTGTCTCTACAATCCCAGTTCCCCAATGAGTTATTGACCTTTCAGCCAAAATCTTGTGTAATCTTTTTTATGGCTTTTTTTGGCTGTAGAAAGTCCTACTGAAATTTATGTAATATATATGTACACTACATTGTACAGTCAGTCTTTTACTGCAAATTAAATTAGTATGAGTGCCTTGGCCACTTGCTACGCAGCATTTTTTAGAGATGCTTGCTTTCTTGCAAGCGGCATCTCTATTGTTGGAGGAAGGCTCTGAATCTTATGACAACTGCAGTGCCTTGGTCATGCTGTTTCATCTCTGTCATTAAAACTTTGCAGACAGTCTCAACAGAATTTTATCTTGTGTTGATAAAATTTTGGTGTCTTTCTAAGAAGAATAAATTAATCACCAAAAATAGGTCACAGGCCAGATACTGTCCAGCAGGTTTTAGTGGAAAATACCCTTGTGCAGGTCTCACATGCCAGATACCCTTGTGCAGGTGACAAAGGGGTAGATACTATCATGGGCAGTCTATCTACAAGCATCTGTTAAAGTGCTTGCACGTTATTTTTACTTCATCTGATTGGTCCTTAACTGACCATCAGCCAATTAGAGGAGGTTTAGAAACTATGTAGCACGTTTTACAAGCAACTCATACTTCTTGAAATTGCAGTAACAAGATCAGCATTTTCCTTGCAGAAGTTGCGCTAAAATTGTGATGCATTACTAAATGTCTCAGTAGCTGTCATTCCCAGTCATCACTCTTCACAACTGGACTATTTTAGGAAGCCATCTGTCAAGTTATGAGGAATCAGCTTTCTTTTTAGTTTTTGTCTGACCTTTCATACCTCCCAGAAGAAGGTACTAAACTGGAAAGTGTCCACAAACGTATATTTTGAGTATCATCAGCCCCATCTGTCATATTCCTTCTTCCCCACTATAAACTTTACATTGTACATCTCCTGGTGGCAGCTATATCCGAGGATCTTGTTTTCACCATAATAGCCATTCTGTCTTCTTAGCAACAGATGTAGTCAAACACTTCAACAGACAACAAGGGACAATTCAATAACTGAAAACTACCATCTGTGAACTGTAATATTGAAAATTGAAAATTATTTATTTGATATAGTTGTATCTGCAATAATAAAATATCATTTTCAGAAGCGCTGTACATAACAACAGAGACATATATGACATTAAAATCGATTAAATAGGAATGTCTTTAATTTTCTCTTAAAGAGTTCACTTGATTCTGCTGCTTTGATGTCATGTAGCATGCAGATCATTCCATCAGCTTGGAGCCATTGCACTGAATGAACGTGCAGCAAATGTCTGTTTCCTTATTCTGGGGACTTTGAGCTGGTCAGTTCGCTCAGAACGAAGTTCTTTTTAACTTAATTTTAAAAATGTTCACACTCCTAGCCTGATCTGCTGCATGTATGTGGCTAAAGATTACAATGGAGTAACATTGATTTTGTTTTGAAAAATAGCAATGGAACTGATGCTTAATCTCACAATTCAAAAAATATGGATTCATGTGATATGTTTAAAGGAGAGAATCTGCTTTTACCAAAGTATTCTATGAGATTTTAAAGGCAAGATATTCCATCATGTCGCACTGGTTATATGTACATTGTAGGCACCTTGCGTCTTAGTCATATAGTTGATGGAAATGCGTGATTGACAGAAGCAAGAATGATATATAAAAAATAGTAAAATCAGCATGATACACCAAGTTAGCAGAGTACAGGCAATCTTAATACCTAAGAGGAGAAAAGCCATTCGCTTTTATACTATTTATGCAATGGAGACCCACAGCAGCACAATGTGACTTAGACGAGTAGAGCCATGCAACTGTATCAATAGGGCCATGAATATGCCAAAAGCTCTATAGACACCGACTTTATGGACATCTTGGTGGAACAAAGACATCAATTTTTCAGAAACGAGGTAACAAAGAGGCTCATTCAATATAGAAAATGGAAGTCATAGGCAAACCAAGCCTATTGGTGTTCACATTATAAAATTCCTCAATTATTACAGTGGACTTAATTTGATTTCCTTTTGATATTGAGAAGGGATATCTAGTCCTCAGTGTATCAAAATTAAGTGTATCGGTTTCTTTGTATTTTAAGTTACCTCTTGCTGGATTTTTCGCTACAGAAAGTAAGCTTGATGTGCCCTTATTAACTAGATTTTATAATATCCCTTTTAAAGTCCTATCTTTGAAACAAAGAAATTACTGTATTATATGATGCATGATCTTTTAGAGGTTGTGCAGTTCTGCTACTGAATTAAGTGAATACTGGATAGTAATAAAACTATGAAATATTGTTTTATCCATTGCAATGCAAAGTTCTATATGACCAGAAAAGCGGCTTGTTCTCATGACACTTTAATCTTGAAAAACACTTGATATGCTGAAGGAGCACACTATCTATCATGCCAGTCTCTAATGGTGACTCTGAAGTTGTAAAGGAGATACCAGTCGTATATTATCTGATAGCAAAGGTCAACATGAAGCTCAATAAGCTAATTTTGCTGCGATATATCATTTGACATAACCCGTCGACAGATGGTTCATGACAGAGGCTTGGGTTACCATCTCATTGCACATGAATTTCTTGGATATCTTAATACCTTGCCTAACACCTAATGACATATGAAAGTTTGTCTGATGAATTGCCATCCCAACACTGAGTCCTTCTTGTCCTCAAATGTTATTTTGCTAGCAGCAAATAAAGCGTCACCCTCTGCCATTGATTTAGGCTAAACAGCAAGTGGACGGGCAGGTCATTGTAGGAGCAACATTAGAGAGGCCAATGTTATAGCCTGCTGTAAAAGCCCCATAATATTAAGGCATAGTGTATTGTTCAACCCAGGGTGCAAATACAATCATGGTGATTTGTAAGCATAGGAGATTTGGTCAAAGACATTAGTCTTGGCTGGGTGCAAATGGTGTGGAAGTAAATCGCCAAAATCATTGCTGTAACAAATTAATACTTTTCGGTGATAAGGGTATGGTACGTGTATAAATGATTAAATGTTCAGCATAAATATCAGCATGGAATGATTAATGATTAGGAATTACTCAGATTGCTGTCATAGTCACAGACTGAATAGAACGTGTTTCATCATTTTAAGAAGTGCATTAAGTTCGGTTATGGATTTCAATTACACTTGTATCTTTTTTACTGATAGTTTATGAAGACATTGTTACTTTTTTGAAAACAGCTATTCCTGTTTCCAGTCACAACACTTTCTATTAAATAGCTTTATGATGTATTAGTTTTTCGTTTCTGTCAGTGGAGCAAATGCAATACATGTAGATGCTTTTAATAGACATTTCTGTAAAGTACGTTATTTTGGAAGTCCTTTAAAAAAGGCTGCAATAAATCTTTTCAGATAAAGTCATAAACCAATTTCTTCATTTGTTAATGTTCACAATGAAATCATTTTATTTAGACCTTTGCACAATCAAGGCTTAAACAGAGTGTAGGTACTCCTGAAACCACAGGATTTAGTTGATAACAACTTTTAATACAATACCAGTAGAAGTCAGTGCATTTTAATAACCATCATGATCGGTCAAACGTTAAATTTCTAACACTACAAAAGGAATACCAATTTGCTTCTATATTCGTAGAGCAATGGAATAGATGTGTAGAGCCATGCAATTATATCAGCAGACCCATGAACATGCAAAATCTCTATGGACACAGATTTTTTGTCATTGCGGCAGAACAAAGACATCAATTTCCTAGAAATGAGGTAATAAAGAGCCCCATTACATCAAGAAAATAGACCTGGAAGCCAAGTCTGTTGGTGGGCATATCATGATATTCTTCAGAGTTTCTGTTTTTGTTCCAAATATAATGCATTATTATACATACAAATAAGATTATTGTCACAAAGAATGCCAGACTCAAACTGTATATATAGTTTTTCATGACAACATGCAAAATGGATGTCTGGCTGTCTTTGCAAGTATCTACAAGTTCAGTCTCGAAGTCTTCTAAATATTCCCACCTTCCCGCTTCCATTGCCGAGTGTCTGCTTTGCAATTTGTTAAAATCTATTTAGTCTTTCTTGTTATTGATTTGTGTATTAAGGCCATGGAGTCATTTGTTTAGAAACCAGTTACATATGTAATAAAACTGTATCTGAGAGGTTGCTTAAAATTTCATATGAGAAAAATATACACATGATTAGATTACAAAATATCCGAGTTCGGTTTTATCCGTTGGTGCAAAATAATGAATCACTGATTTTAAGCATAAATGCACTCTAGACTGATCTGATATGGCAATTTGATCTGTAACTGACATTGAACAACCCTGTCTGGGACACTTTCGACTTAGTGTTTCTTTTCGTTTTATTGGAAGTAGTTTCTCACAGGATTGAGAAAATGAGAATAATTTCATTTTTTCCTAACATAGACTTGTTCTTGAACATTTATTAATGAGGCATAGTATGTAAGTTCTCCTTGGTTAAATGGTCTCTCTGTGATTTACCACTCAAATTGAGTCTGAGTTCCATTAAGTTGTTGTACAAGATTATTCGTAAATTTGGTGTATCACCCTAAAACCAGAATGAAAATATGCATGCTACAGAAAAATGGATTTCTCTATCGCCATAAATAATGCTGCCATGAATCAGTGCTCCATTTTGTTTCAAATGATAATGCCTCCATTAAAAACAAACAGATGTAATTCATTTATATTCAAGGGGGGATTTTTCTTCTTTGATAATAAAAGAAAGTTAACTTGATTTTCCAATATAACACCAAGTTGTATTATATCTCTTTCACAGCCATGGAATGATAGTATAGGATATGATGGAGCATGATCTAATTAGTGTCTTACCCAGTGGGCTGGCAAAATGAGTGGATTATGATACAATTTAAGGAACATTGTTTCATTAAATCTATTACAATACGCACTATGAACTGAAATGCCACTTGTTCTCTTTCATCAAAACACTTGAGAAAAATAATGATGGTGGCTTGTAATGAAGGGATCAGTAAAAAGAGCTCATTATCTCTGATGCCAGACTCTAATGATGGCCCTGAAGTTCAGTTCTGTAGGAGGCGACATGCTATATTAGACCATAGCCATATGAAGACCCATTATATATAAGCTAATCTGGCTGCAATATCTCATTAGAGATGGCCACATGATAGGTGGTTCATGGCAGAGGTTTGACATTCCATCTCATTTTGACATGACCTTCCAGGGGCTTCTCTCCTCGTGGTAGGATCATGACAGGCTGGTGAATTGCAACCCCAGCACTGAACACTTCTTGTTCTCAAAAACAAGTCTTGTTTGTCACAGAAGTACAGTCAAGAATTTGGTGTTTCTGCTCATGTGCTACAAAGAGTGATCAGACAATGCAGCAAATAAAGTGTTACCCTCCAACATTGATTTAGGCTATACAGCAAGTGGACGGAAAGGGCATTGTAGGAGCAACAGGTAATTTTTAAGTCATGAATTATATGCATGAGGTCTTGTTTGTGGCGTAATCCCAAAATATTTGTCTAATACTATGTTCTGTGAAAAATTATTTTTACATGCCGAACCTCTGAATTTTCATCTTATACACTTATAGGTATATTCTAGTTTTAGCCCTGCTGTTCTTGTATACGGTGGAATGATGAACCAGTTGATCACATTCAATGCCATAACTGATAACTGTGGGGGTTATCTGCCGATAAGAAATTTCTATAGGTACGTATATGTGCCGATGTCATTAAAGGTACAATGCAACATTACTAAAAGGGCTCTCTGCATTTTTAATCATTGCCATTTCCAACTTTTGCAGAGAAAACACTCCAGATGTTTATATGAATGCCTCAGTAAAAACTTGTCAATTGTTATGACATTGAAAATTGATGTAAAAATATTCTGCAGATATATGAAGTCATTACACAATAAATTGGTTTTGTTTCAAATACTAGATTGCGTAATTGCAATATTACAGATAATCCTCAAAATTCTCCCATTCTTTGAATGGATAATGGGAAGCGATGTATTGTAAGGAAATACAGAATTGTACAGCTTCTAAAATTGAATGATTTCGAAGCCTGTCGTTGATTGACGTTCAGTCCTGTCTCTGTAATCCAAGTTCTCGGTTGCCGTTGGGTAATTGACATTTCCACCCTGATCTCAGGCAATATATTTATGTATGTACAAGTAGACATCTTGCATTTTAGTTGTTGCCTATGTGTGATTGACAGAAGCAAGAATGGTATATACCAGGTAAAACCAGACTGACACACCAAGTAAGCAGAGCACTGGCATTCTTAATACTTTTAAAAGAATAACCATTTGCTTTTATAAAATTTGATTATTCAAGTGATGTGACACAGGCCTACAGCAGCAAATAAGACATAGACGGGCAGAGAAATACAAATGCATGTGTCAGTAGGGCCATGAAACATGCAATCAGTTCTATGGACACAGACTTTATGGTCATCATGGCAGAACAAAGACATTGATTTCTCCGACATCGGGTGATAAAGAGACTCATTCCATGAAGAAAATAGATCTTGAAGTCTTTGGCTAACCAAGTCTATTGGGGCCGTTTTCACCAACATCGTATTAAGAGAAGAGCCAGGTCTTATCTAAGACCAGGTTTGGCTAAGCCAATCAGTCAAGCAGAGCAATATCAAGGAATTTTAGTTTAGTGGAAGTTCACACATGTTGTGCGAACAGGTCAGCTGTTACAAACACAACGTCTCAAACAAGGACAAAGATATGGCTACACAGAAAAGGGGGGGGGGGCTCTTGGAAATTTTTAAAATAGATAATTGCCTGCCCAGTCCAGTGGTGTTACTGGGGGGTCTCAAGCGGGGGTGCACCTGGGGGGGCACGCGAATCTCTGAGGGGGGGGCACCCACTATACTAACTGTATATTTTAGCCAGAGTTGGAAAGTTCATATTGGGGGGCACCTGGGGTACACTGGTCCCATATTGGGGGGGGTACATGCCCCCCATAGGGACGCCACTGACCCAGTCTCGGTGAAAAAAAAAGAGTTCAAAACTTCCCCCTTTCCCATTAACCAACCTATCATTGCTATCAAGCAACAAAACAACACAGCAAGCTATGCTACGACTGTATTAATTGTCAAAGTGTCATAGTCATTGGCACAAACATCAAACTTCAAATATTAACTTTTTTGTCATATTTCAGATGACATTCAAGGTGTATCATGTGCATATATTACATGTGTGTAGGCTTGTTCATTGGCCAGCTTTGGAGGTTGTGTCTGACTTATTCAATGAAGACTGTGCTGAGTGCCTGGGTGGAAACAAAATTCTTTTCTTTTTATGTGCTTAGCAAATTTATTTTCCAGTATCATGTTCTGAAAACTATGAACATTGATGAAATAGGCCCTTGGTGTTCTCGGTATGACATTCATCAGATTTTCTGTTTGTGTTTCAAATATAATACCTTCCTGCACAAATAGGATTATTTCCACACGATTGAATCCAACCATATAATAGCAAAGAAACAATATTCAAACTTACAAAGATGTAAAGCTTCAGTTGCAAGTATTGTCTTCAAGCCTGGATGCCTTTAAATATACATTCTGCAGGCCATCTCAGTCACCAAGAACAAAAAAAAACCTGCTTATATATCCACCTTCTCTCTTACGCAGCTCAGGTATTGAGACTCTCCTCATTTTAGTCAGTTATAATAAAATTTGCATTTGGGTTAGTGATTGAAATGGATTATAACAGATCTACGAAAGATTGGTTTTATCCATTGCAATGCCACTATGCCCAGAAAAGCAGTCTGTTCTGATGACAGTTTAATCAAAACACAAGAGAAAAATAACGAAGGTTCCCTACAATGTAGGGATCAGTAAAAGGAGCTCATTATCTCTGATGCCAGTCTTTAACGATGGCCCTGAAGTCATATATGAGATACCTTCATATATCACACCATATAAAAGCTCAACATGAAGCTCAGCATGAAGCCCCATAAGCTAATTTTGCTGCAATATATCATTTGAGATGACCGCTCGACAGGCAGTTCGTGACAGAGGCTTGGCTTACCATCTCATTTGCACCTAGACTTCTTGAATACCTAGCCTGATGACACATGAATGTTTGCCTGGTGAATTGCCTTCCGAGCACTGAGCCCTTCTTGTCCTTCAATGTCTTTTTTAGTCAGCAATTTTGTGTTTCCATTCATTTGTTACAGAGAGTGGCAAACCAGAGTAAGGATTTTGTATCTCTTGCTGCCATTGATTTAGGCTAAGTAGCAAGTGGACAGGCAGGGTATTGTAGGAGCAACGTGAGAGAGGCCAATGTTATAGCCTGCTGTAAAAGCCCAATGATATTAAGGCATAGTGTATTGCTCAATCCAGGGTGCAAATACATGGTGATTTGTAAGCATAGGACGCTTGGTCAAAGTCATTAGCCAACCAGACACAAATGATATGGAATTATTACTTTGCACATGGTTATGTTTTCCATGATATACATTGTGCTCTTTTGGCAGTTTGCCTTGTAAGCAGCAGTACAACCCATTAGGAACTTATAGGGAAAATCATGAGGAACACACACACAACGATGACAATTTGACAAAAAGCTAAATCTGCCACAATTGCTTAATGCTTTTTAATCATTGGCACTTCCAAGACTAGCAGAAAAAAACCCCACTTTAGATGTTCTTATGAACATTCCTTTCATGGTTTGTCAATCACAAAATCACTTGGCATTGGTTGTAAAAATAGTATGTAGATGATAAAGTCATTGGACATCAGAAGTAGTTGTTTCCAAGATAGATTGCAATATTGCAAAACCACAGATAATGCACATATTATATTTTCCAATTTTCGAAAGTGTATGGTTAAAATCAGAGCAGATGCTTTGCAAAGAAACAGTACACCACACAGCTTTCAAAATTGAATTATTGCCAGGCCTATCATTCAATACCAGAAAATGCTACATTTGAAAATTGCCTGCTTTGGTAGATTACACCGTTCTTTTAAATAGGCCATCTAATCATATCAGTCTTTCAAGCTGCTTGCATCTATCGTTTTAGTTTTGTTTGATCACCAATACCTCTGAGCAAACTTACTAAAACTCAAACCTCTCTCCAAATGTCTGTTTGGGGTGCTCAATCTGGCTCTATCTGTCATCATTCCTTCCTTTCCACCTTATGCCTACATTTTACACTATATTACTTTGGCAGCAGCTCTATCTGAGTGTATTCCTTGTGCACCATAATTGCCATTCTGCGTTCTTATCTGTTAGAACCAAAGTGATCAAACAATTCGTCAATTCAGTCTGCTAGGCAGTTTCTTTTATAAAGTACTTAAGTACAGTTTTCCCCCTGAGTTAAAAGAAAGCCCCTTCTACAGTCATGAGGTTGTCTCTCACGTGATATTGTCTCTCTTCATGGTAAAAATACATGAATAAAAATTCTTCTTTGTATGTCATTTTAAAGGTAGGTAAGGTAGGTAAAATTTTATTTAACGTCGTATTCAGTCAATCACAAGATATACAAGGATAAAAGCAGATGCTTCTGTACGACAAGCAGTAAAATATGAAAATACAAATGAGTGATTACTACAAAACCTACTATAAGAAACTACAGAACTATCTAATCTAAGAAATAGTTGGCCAAAGCCTATGTACAAACTTAGCAAGGTTTAGTTAAGGACAAACGTACAAATGTAGCACCAGGAGTCGCACACGTCGGTATGATTAGCACACATTACATATCACAAAGAACAATCATCATATAATACATATAAAATATGTTTGTATTTATAATTATCTTATCCTGTATGTATTCTAAAACAAGAAATCTATGCTCAAGACATTATCAACATTTTGTAACCATATTGTCAAAGCATCTTTGAAGCATTGAATAGAGGAGTTAGCTTTTATTTTTTTAGGAAATTCAGACCACAATTTTGCACCGTAGTATCGAAGAGATTTTTTGCCATAACCCACAGTTTTAAAGGTTGGAATGTTAAACAAGTCATTATCTCTAATGTCATACACTGAATGTCTTCGTTTGAAAAGTTCTTGAACATTATTCGGAACATTATGGGTTTTTACCTTAAATACATTAGAATAGCTACTGTCATTATGCATCTCCGTTGTACATTCAATACTTTTTCGACTCGACATACGTTATCATAGTCTGCCTCATTATCATTAACGACAAATCTTAGTGTTCTTTTATTGGTCTTCTCAAGTTTGTCCATGTTCAATTTGCCAGCAAACATCCATACAGTTGGACAATAGTTAAAGTTGATTTGTACATAACTGTTGTACACTACTTTTCTGCATTGTCTATCAAGGTAGTGCTTCATTCTTTCCAGAACACTTATTTGTTTACTTGTTTACTGGTTTGGTTACATACTTCATCTATATAACCCTCAAACTTAAGCTTCTCATCAAATTCTATACCAAGTATAGTTATTACTGGGGAGGCTTTTAAAGTACACCCTTGGAGTTCTAGAGTTTCTTCCATAAATGATTGGCGGCGATTGAGAAACATTAATTGAAATTTATCAGCATTTGCTTTCATACTGTTGTCATTGAACCACTTCATAGCCAATGCGCAATCACCTTGCAGTTTAGACTTTATCTCATTTATATCCTTTCCAACATAGCTTAGGGTATTATCATCTGTGTAGTTATAAACTTTAGAGCTATATTTTCATGGAAGGGAAAGTCATTAATAAAAATGTTGAAGAGTAGAGGCCCTAGGATAGATCCTTGAGGGACACCCTTGATGTTGTTAGTCCATTCAGATGAAGTTTCACCAATTTTAACTCTCTGTTTTCTATCTATCAGGTACGACTTCAAAAGTTTGCAAACATTCATATTACAACCATAAGCACATACTTTTGCTATTAATAGACCATGCGGCATGCAGTGAAATGCCTTTGACAAGTCTATTGCAACTACTCCAACAGTTTTTCCATCATCGAGTGCTTGACGCCAGTCTTCAGTCAGACAAGTTAGTATATCATGACAGCCATGACCCTTTCTGAAGCCCGATAGGTATTCATGGAAGGAAGATTCCATTTGTTTATAAAACTGATTTGCAAGCAGCTTTTCTAGAATTTTCGAAAGGGCTATGAGTAAATTAACCGATCGGTAATTATCTTTATTCAGTTTATCCTTTTTCTTGTAAAGTGGCATTATATTAGCCATTTTCATTCTATCTGGGAACTTGCTTTGTTTTGTACATTCATTTACAACTTGTGTCATTGGTTTTACAAGGTATCTACTGGTCATCTTAATAAATTTTACCGGGATTTCCTGATGCCTTTTTTGATGATAGTTTAGATATGACTTTGTGGACATCTTTTTCTGTCACCTCAGAAAATTCAAAATTTGAACTCATTTCAGTTATATTTCTCTTAATGACAATTATACTTGGGTGGTTATCATAACCAGTTATTATTTCCTCTAGAGGCCTGTGATTATTTTCAGGAGTACCTATCTCTGACCCTATCTCACTGAAGAACTTGTTAAAAATATGACATACCTCGTTACGGTCTGTAATAATTTTATCATCCTCTCGGAGAGGGATATCTTCAGATTTAGTATTGGTTTGTGAGAAAATAGGCTTAATGGCTTTCCAAAATTCCTTATTCTTGGTACTTCCTTTGCATTTTTCCTCAAAATAGCTTTTTATTTCCTGGCGTTTTATCAAAGTTACACTGTTTCTATGTTTACGGTATTGCGCTAGATAGTGAGAGGTTCTGAATTTGAAAAATTTATTCCGCCACTGGTTTCTAGTTAGAATTGCTTTTTTAAGCCTTTTGCTCATGCAATGGAAATCATTCCTTCTAATTACTTTCTGTTTTTTCGGTGCATGTCTGTCTAAAAGCTCAATCTACAGCTGATGCAGTTTGTTAAAAGATTCATTTGCATCGTAATTGGTTAGACTGTTTTCAATAGTCATCCTGAAAAGCTCATGGTTAACTTTTTCATAATCAATTTCATTAAGTTTTCTGTAGAAAATTGTCTTTTTTGTCGGTATCGGAGCAAAGACAAGTCGATCTTGCTACAGGGGTACCCAGTGCTAATATAGGTGATAAAGTCATCCCATCATGCATGTTTTGCTAGCTTCATGTACATGTCTTTGTCTCAAATGATGATTAATTATGTAGGTTTGACATAAGATAGTATTTCATGCAAAACAAAGGTAAAACCATCAAAACAGACCCAGTTAGCTGGGTACTGTCGATCCATATACTTCAAAAGGAATTCCAACATCTCATATTTTGTTCCTTTTATACAGTATATGAAAACAAAGAAGACAAAGACATTTACAGCCCTGCAACTGATCGGATATATATTGTATGTCATGAACATGCAAAAGCTGCCCCTCAAGTTCTTGGAATAATCAAAGGACACAAATCGTACTGTCATCTCAGCAGGAGAAAGACATCAATTTCTCAGAAATGAGGTAATAATGAGCCCCATCTTGTGAGACGATATGGAAGTTATAGGCAAACCAAGTCTATTGGTGGGCAAAGTATGATATTCCTTAGATTATTTTTGATCAATTTATTGATGTCCATTACAATGGATTTGGTCTCCCTTGTTATCGATTTTTTAATATGTTATGTCTCTGCAGCAGTGTGTCCAGATACACAGTTAACAATTCTCTATCTCTGAGGCTGTCTAAATGTTCATACGAGCAACAGAAGCATGTGATCACACAATTTCTCAATTTAGCCAACTAAGCAGATTTAATATCCTCTGCTGCAAGATTATGAGCCACTGATTTTAAACATGAGTGCACTCCTGGCCTGATCTGTTACGGCATTTGAACACTATGGAGTCTATTTGATTGATGTTTAACAGAGTTACCCAATCCTCCATGTTTAAAATTGAGTGTCTCTCTCTCTTTCTGTTGAGGTGATCTCTTGCTGGATAATGATAAGAAGTGTTCACAAAACTACGGCTATCAAAGAACACTCATACGAAAATTGTTGTTTATGGACTATACTGTTTATGCAACTTGCTTAAAAAGATCCTTGCTTGTGTTTTGAAATGGGCACTCTTATTTTTACTTGATTATAGACTGGATTTGGTGAAACTTGTGGTTCAACATTATTCCTCAATATACCATGCTGCCTTTGAAAAAGAATAAAAAGAGTGATCACATGCATTTCACAGTTAACGTCAAATGTCAAACAAATACTTTTTTATCTATACACAGAAGAATGTGTTCAATAATGCCAAATGACACCATGTCAGAAACGGTTTCTTGCTCCGATGGCCTTAAAATCTGGTGAAAATTGCAGTGGTCCTTTTTCGTGAATTGTCTGAAAGACTGCACCAAGTGTTTTCTTCTTTTAACATATAAGGCAGGGAAGGAAATACAGGAAACATAATATGTCCGGTGTTGCAAATAACGTGTCACTTCCGTGGATTAAGGCTCAACAGCTAGCGGCAGGCAAGGTATTGTGAGAGAAACCAGTTAACTTAATAGGATAGCTTGATTTAAAGGCCATGTTCATGCACGAGAAGAGGTATTGTTCAATCTGTACTACCAAAATGATTTATTTAATACACATATCAATTCATAACTGAGTCATAGTGGTTAAACATAATTGAAAAATAAAATAACTTTAAAAAAATCAGTATTTATGTTACTATTTGTGTCAGGAACCAAGAAAAACCCCACTGTCCGGCTGTGCTGTGTCCAAATGTGCCCGGTTCCCCCCTATGGTTGACACACACACATGCTCAAGTTTATAAACATCAACGCTCAAATTGTAGATTTGAATTCCCATATAATATTAGATGAATTTTTTTCTTATAATAATTATGAATGGCAGCAGAACATGATGCTAAGCCATTGTTGCACTTCCTGACTTGGTAAACCCAAATATCCTATACAAAGAACAGCATGGGCGCTTCTTGTATTTCTACACCAAACAAATGTCTCAAATTACCACATAATCGCATCCATATTTTTGTATCATACATGTGTGGGCCCAATAATTGCTTATCGGATCATGGGCCATATGTCGTTAATTGGAAGTAATCATGAATGAAGGCAGAACAAAAGAAGCCTGTTATTACCCCCACCAACTTATTCCAGGTCATCAGAAAGCTAATCATTTTGCTTGTTAACGAATTGTTGTGTATTCAATGCTAGGGTGATTTGCAAAAGCTATCTCCCAATATTTCAGTTCATAATATATATATATATGTATGTGTGCCTCTGCTGGTGTTATACCCATCTCTCAGTCTTTAGGTTCTCTGACAGATGAAAAGTTATCTTAGGCCTACCACTCCTTTCGGGAAACAATCTTATGAGCCACATTTTCTTTGTCCTATTTGGGCTTCCTGCATCTCCATCTGTCATATCATTTCTTTTTCACCGTATGTCACCTCAGCAGTAGCTAGAGCGGGCATCTTTCTAATTTGCCACTTTCCTGTCTCCTTCATCTATGCCAGCAACAGGAGTGATCACACAATTCCACAATTCAGCCAACTAAGCAGATTTATTCTTCTTGGCTGGGTGAGTGCACGCTGAGCTTGATCTGCTGTGGCATATGAACACCTTGGAGTCAATTAGATTTTGTTTTGAAGAGCAGAGACACTCTGATCTAGAATAGGTTTTTTTCATGTCAAAGGGCTTCACTTAAGATAAAAGGATGTATCATGCATCCCGGAAGTTAGAAATATTAAGGGTTCAAATATGCATTTTTGTCAGTCTAATTAAATGCCTGCAACAACCACATAAGGAGGTTGTTTCACGAGCGGAAGTACCAGTCATTGACAGCTATGGTACAGTGTATATCAGGGCTTGTAGATCGACTTAGTCCATCCATATACTAGCATATGACAAGCCCAAGAAATGACCCGGAAATGTGTGTTTTGATATATTTGTCACAGATTCTATCAGATTTGACAGTTGACTATGAAAAACTTTTTCTCAAAACTCACAGTTATTGTTGGGTGTTGTTAGTTCTATTAGTTTAGATTCTTACATATTTTTATCTCATGTCTAACTGCTAAAAGCACTCATAGTAACAAACTATGTATAACAGTTTGTGATCACGGCTATGGTTGTATACTGATCAGAATTTGTCATGTGACTTTGACATAGGCTCCCACTAGTTTTGTATTTCTTCAAAATATGCAAATACTATAAAAGAGAAAATACTTTGCATGCCAGAACATTATCAAAATTAGTGAGATGTACAAGGTCAACTAGTGCATTTTCACAATATCTGTGTGTTATTTGCAAAATGGCTCTGCTCCTGCAATCTCCAAATTTGAATTGCATACGCTTGTATTGTCTATAGGGTATTAGTGGTATTCATGCACGTGGGTTGTTTACAAGCTTATACCTCATAGTATTTGTCAACTACATATAATTATCTTACAGTATTATCTATTGCAAAATATATCATACAAAGTTACTATTTACCTTGTCTATGATTGTTTACTTGCATTTTTTGTATCAGGTTTTGAACATACAAAGTTGTCAGTAAGTGTTTGAGCTCAGCTTTCACGGCTTGAAATCACGAGGATGAGGTCAATTTTGTAACTCAAATTCATGTAGAGCAATTCAAAGGCAAAAGGCTGCCGAAAATTATGAATCAAAACGCAATCCTTGGTTCTCCAGTGCCTTACCTTTTGACAAAACATACATATATACATATATATATATTGTGATGGGACGTAGAAAACACAAGGACAAGAAAAAAGCAGGAACAGATTGGAAAGATTGACAGTTGGGAATGTGCCATTAATTGCTGTTTTGTCTTTGAAGGCCTCATAATCTGCATCTTGTCATGGTCCTTCAGCAAACATGAAAGAGAAAATAAAATAAAAAATCCGGTCAGCGGGTGTTCGCTTCCATCCACAAAGAGAGGAAGACATGGACTGCTTGTTGCTGTGATAAAAGCAGTATTGGAGAGGCCAGCTAATTGGACAGTCTGCTGTCATAATCCCTTTTATGCATAGTTCAAGGTATATCATACCTACTATTTCATACTATTAATTCACGGACCCCTTAAGCTACTCTAACCAAACTACTGATTGTTCAGTTATGAAAACTAGCAAGCATCTTTTCTACATTCCCTACGATGTCCTTAGCCACGTTTTAGGTTCCAAATTACTGTCAAGGTATTGAAGTGATGATTTCTCAACCGTTCAATAGGTTGTAAGAAAGCACCCCCATGTTGCTCCTCACATGTCTTCATGGGTGTCATGCTAGTATATACAATCTTCAGTGCTGACAGAGAAATTGTGGCTAATTGCAAGAATCACTTGTTGGAGCCAATGCATCACTGTGCTACGTAGGCAATACCAAAAAAACATTCTTCCAACAAATGGATAATTGTCGCAAGATGGTTCAAAATATTGCTTGGGAGCACCACCTATATCTTCTTAACGTTAGATCCTAAATAACATCATTTTTGTATGAATATATGATGCATTATCTACTTAGCAACTAATGGATTAGGCTAATTTGACACTACGTATTACTAAAATCTGTGCAGGTAGCATGCAATCAAATTGTTATAACATATATTACATTCCATACCTGTTTCGGAATGGCCAATCAAGCAGGCTAAATAACTCCTGGTATGTTTTTGGTAGCCTGTAACTAGCAATAAAAAGCAACTTATTGGCCATCACGTACTAATGAAGTCGTTATTGGCAATCTTGTATACTCCTAAATGAGACATCAGCCAGCACGGCAGCAATACAAATTCCATCTAAAGTTTCTTCTCTTTCTCTTTGTCAATTGACATCCTCTTTATGGGTGTATAGACATCCTGAATAGGTGCAGAATTCATGTTGTATCTTGAATAATATGATGATATCCTTCCCTGATAAGCGCTAATCAAAAGTTTTGTTTGATCTTTAAAACTCAATTTAGAAAATGCAAGCAATAAACTCAACTATCTCATTATCCAATCATGTCGTGCAAGAAGAAGTTTTATAAGCCAATACGATCCGAGGTTTTAAACGAGACATTTTCACAAGGCAAAAACAGATAGCCAGGACTGAGGAGAGTATACCTGTCCCGCTGTGGTGTGAATTGTGTACCAGTGAATAGTTGTAATGGAGGCATCATATTTAAGAGAGCAATCCAGTAGATAAATACACGATTTCAAGTCAATTGCAATGCAAATGTAAATTGAGCTTCCTGATGTGAAAAAGTACTCAAAGCCTCTCTTTACGGTTTCATTGATATAATTTAAGGAAGAGAGAAAGGAAGCATAATTAATATCGCTATGGGGCAGTGTGGGTGGTTCAGAACCTTACCCCATTCTGGGAGCCATGGAAGGAAAAATCAACAGTCCATGTAAGGGCACACATAATAAGTCTTTTCTATTGTTGTTATTCAAAAAATATATAATTCTTGACATCAACGAAGCATAACATGGCTTGTCTTTAATAATAGATTTCAATGAAGTCGATTGCCTTGATATGAATATGAGAAATTTTCATTACAGACAATTTACAGTTCAGATATCAAAGCAATCTTGTATGTATCAATGAATGACCAGTGCCAAGAGGAGGTCTTTTCGATTGGATTACACTCCTATCTTTTCTTTAGGTTCTCTGTCTGCTAAAAAAAACCATCTATAGCTGAGTCACTATTTGATTGCCTTCATTTAGTCCTCTATTACAGTATAATCTCTTTGGTCTTCTTGTTATTGATCTTAATATTATGTCTTTAGAGAAGTCTTGCTTTCAGTCTTGACAGCTTTCAATCTCTTAGGCCTTTGAGTGTTCATACGAGCAACAGAAGCATGTGATCACACAATTTCTCAATTCAGCTAACTAAGCAGATTTATCCTCTGTTGCAAGATGATGAGCCTCTGATTTTAAACATGAGTTCACTCCTGGCCAGATCTGTTATGGCGTTTGAACACTGTGGATTCAATCTAATTCAAGATTGATGTTTTATCCAGTCACTGGTTCTTATATTGCAGAGCTTGATAGCGATGTAAACTCAAAACAATACTTTATTTTTCAATTCAAATGTCTAATAATGGTTTGATATTTTAGAAGTGAATTCTTCTATACAATTCAATAATTGTCATGTAATTGGCTAACTATCCCGTGTCATTGTAAAGTTGTGAATTGATATATTTGATATGTGCAAAACATTCTAAACCCTTCAAATGTACATTGCTCCCCAACACAAATCCACAACATTTTTAAAGGTCCTGAAAAAGCATTTTGCTTGAAGATGCAGGAAATCAGCTGTAAATTTTGTGCTTCTGTTCACATATGAGATGCCACAAAAATTTAAACAATGGATTGTGTGTCTGCAGCAGCAAATAAAGTGTCACCATTAGCCATTGATTTGGGCAAAACAGCTGGCAGGCGGGGAGGACAATCAGAGCATCGTTGGAGTGCCATTTATAAGAGAGGCCATCAGACAGCATAACTATAGCCTGTTGTAAAAGCCTCACAGTTCAATCTTTGGTCTAAATTCATGGTCGGAACCAATGTTACACAATTTAAACAATGAAATATTGATATTGGTACAGCAGGCTGCAAATAGAATTGATATAAACGAAAATTGCACTCAAGACTTCAAGCCCCTGACATGGTGTGAGCACAAATTTAAACAAAAATTCCGATACCGTACTATGTCGACTTAATAACTTAAACTAGACTTATAACTCAGTTCATCACAATTCGTTGTTATATTCTGAAATAGAGTTCATTATTGAAACTTTTTAAAATTTGTTTTGTGATGATTTGTTATGATTTACATTGAAGAGGGCTGGCATTTGAAGTGTCAGGAGGAGCAAATCTATATATTTGATGTTGTGTGTGATATCAAAACTAAGAATAAACAGGGCAGCAGACAATAAATACTATAAATGGAATTTCATATAGATTTTGAATGTTTTAATTATCATTATATTTTCAAAGACAAAATAACAAACCTTTTCAATAGAATCGACTAGGAATACAGGTGGGATGTTGCTTGATCGAATTAGTTAAAAGTAAAGCCGATAGAATAAAAAAAATTTCTCAACTTCATTAATACATTTCATGAACATACATTCACCTTATGAAATATTGAATACGGCAAAACCATCATATATAAAACAAAGGACTCTAAAGATAGAAGTACATATATATTATACACACATAGATATGATCAGCAATTACAATGGTAATACTAAGATTATTATTATGCATTGTTATTTGTTAAGTAAATCTGAGCTGTGCAAGAATGATGATATGCATGCTCCCTCATCAACTCTTCTCCATAAAGTTGCCGATTGGTCTTGACTTTCATTTTAAAGATTCGAGATTTTAATTTTTGTATTCTTTTCCAAGAGGAAGTGAATTGTCACTAGATGGTTCTGGTTTTCTACCATTTGCAACACAGGTGTGTCTGTCTGTCTGTTTAGCTTTCTGATCAAAAGAATGCTTTTGCATACAGCTATTTCTGGTCTTCCTCCCCCTTGAAAAACGGTATTGAAAAAACTCCATTCTTTACAGTAATCTTACTTGGGCTTCCTGCATCTCTACTGTCATATTATTTCTTTCTCACCATATGTCACCTCAGCAGAAGCTAGAGCTGGGCATCTTTCTAATCTGTTATTTCCTGGCTCTTCATTTATACCAGCAACAGGAGTAATCACACAATTCCACAATTCAGCCAACTAAGCAGATTTATTCTTCTTGGCTGGATGATGTTCCATTGATTTTAAACATGAGTGCACCCTAAGCTTGATCTGCTGTGGCATATGAACACCTTGGAGTCAATTAGATTTTGAAATTGAAGAAGAGCAGGGACACTCTGATCTTGACAATATTATAGAATCTTTTTTCTTTCTTGTCAAAGGAACTTCAGTTAGGATAAAAGGATTTATCATGCAGCTGGATGGAAGTTAGAAATGATGAGGGTTCAAATATGCGTTTTTGTCAGTCTAATTAAATGCCTGCAACAACCATGTAAGGAGGTTTCTTAGTAGCTTATGCCTATTGCAAAATATATCATATAAAGTTACTATTTATCCTGTATATGATTGTTTACGTGCATCTTTTGCATCAGGTTGTGTACATACAAAGCTGTCAGGGTTTGTGCCTACCTTTCAAGGCTTAATACTTGTATCACCAGGATGACGTCAATTTTGTGACTCTAATTAATGCAGACAATTCAGAGGCAGAAGGCTTTTAGAAATGATGTATCAAAACGCAAAAATTTACTCTCCAATGCCTTACCTTGTGAAAAAATGTATTTTACTGTTCTATAACAGACAAAACATTGATATATTGTATATATACAGTGTATTGTGATGGGACGTAGAAGACACCAGGACACGAAACAACTGGGAACAGACTGGAAAGATTGACAGTTGTGAATGTGTCACTAATTGCTTTTTTGTCTTTGAAGGGCTCATAATCTACATCTTGTCATGGTCCTTCAGCAAAGATGAAAGAAAAAAAGGAAATAAAAAATCCAGTCAGCAGGTTTTTGCTCCCATCCACAAAGAGAGGAAGACATAGACTGTGTGTTGATGTAGTGAGAATAGCATTAGAGAGGCCGGCTGAGAGTACGGTCTGCTGTAAAAACCCATTTATTGCATTGTTCAAGGTATATATATACTATTTTCCGTGCTTACAGACAATTTAAGGTTAATTCCAAGAATCAGATCTTCTAACACATCATTATGCCATGTAAGTCATGCCAAAAAACTTTTCCAGCATAATTATCGCATGATGGTTCAAAATATTACCTGTAAATACTGAATACCACCTATATTGTCTTAATATTAAATCTAAAAGAACATTGTTTTGTTGTGAATATATGATGTATTATCTACTTAGCAGCTAATTGATTATTAGGCTAATTTGACATTACATTCTACTTCAATCTGTGCAGATAGCATGCAATCAAATTATTATATCATATATTACATTCCATACCTGTTTCGGAATGGCCAATCAAGCAGGCCAAATAACTCCTGGAATGTTTTTGGTGGCCTGTAACGAGCAATGAAAAGCAACTTATTGGCCATCACATACTAATAGGGTCGTTATTGGCGATCTTGTATACTCCAAAATGAGACATTAGCGAGCACGGCTGCAATACATATTCTTTCTACAGTTTTTTCTCTTTCTTTTTGTCAATCCACATCCTCTTTATATGTGTATAAACAACCTGGATAGGTTTCAGAATCATGTTGTATCTTGAATGATATGACAATATCCTTCCCTGATAAGCTACAATCAAAAGTTTTGTTTGACCTTTAAAACTGAATTTACAAAATTCAGGCAATAAACAAAATTATATCATATCGTGCAAAAAAAGTTTTGTAAGCCAATGCAATCCGAGGTTTTAGACAAGACATTTTTACAAGCCAAAAACAGATAGCCAGGACTGAGGAGTGTATACCTGTCGGTTGAATAGTTGTAATGGAGGCATCAAACTTAAGAATGCAATCCAGAAGATAGATACAAGATTTCAAATGAATTGCAAAGCAAATGTAACTTCAGCTGACGTGAAAAAGTACTAGAAGTCTCTCTTTACAATTTCATTGATACAATTAAAGGAAGAGAGAAAAGAAGCATAAATATCGCCATTCTCGGAGCCGTGGAAGGAAAAATCAACAGTCTGTGTAACGGCACACAATATAAGTCTTTTCTATTGTTGTTATTAAAAAATATATAATTCTTCACATCAACGAGACATAACATGGCTTGTCTTTAATAATAGATTTTGATTGAAGTCGTTTTGCCTTGATATGAATATGAGAAATTTTCATTACAGATAATTTACAGTTCAGATATCAAATCAGTCTTGTATGTATCAATGAATGACCAGTGCCAAGAGGAGGCACTGGTTACACTCCTGTTTTCTCTTTAGGTTCTCTGTCTGCTAAAAAAAACCACCTATAGCTGAGTAATTATTTGATAATCTTCATTTAGTCCTCTGTTACAGTCTAATCTGTTTTGGTCTTTTTGTTATTGATCTTCATATTATGTCTTTAGAGAAGTCTTGCTTTCAGTCTTGACAGCCTTCAATCTCTTAGGCCTTTGAGTGTTCATGCCAGCAACAGATGTGATCACTGAATCTCCCAATTCAGCCAACTAAGTAGATTTATCCTCTGTTGCAAGATGATGAGCCTCCGATTTTAAACATGAGTGCTATTGAGTCAATTTGATGTATGATTGATGTCTAGAAATTTTATCCAGTCACTGGTTCTTATATTATTGATAGTGATGCAAAACTCTAAAAAATACCTTAATTTTTAAATTCCAAAGTCTGATAATGGCTTGATATTTTTGAGGTGAACTCTTCTATATTAATTTAATATGTGCAAAGCATTCCACACTTTTTCAAATGACGAATGTTTTCCTTGTGGGTGATTTTAAGTATCACCATTTCAAGTGCATGGTTATGTTGTTTCCGCTGTGTACTTGCTTCCTATTCTGTATATTTTACCCCAGAACAATTCCAGAACATTTTTAAAGGTCCTAAAAATGCATTTAGCTTGAAGATTCAAGAAAAAGGCTGTCAATTTTGTGCTTTTGTTCCCATATGAGCTGCTACAAAAATTCAAACAATGGATTTTATGTCCGCAGCAGCAAATAAAGTGTCACCATCAGCCATTGATTTGGGCAGAACAGCTGACAAATGGGGAGGACAATGAGAGCATCAATGGAGTGCCATAAGAGAGGCCATCAGACAGGATAGCCTGTTGTAAAAGCCTCACAGTTCAATCTTTGGTATAAATTCATGGTCGGAACCAATGTTACACAATTTAAACAATGATATATTGATGTTGGTACAGCAGGCTGCAAATAGAATTGATATAAAAGAAAATTGCACTCAAGTCACTGACAGGGTGGGAGCAATAATTTGAACAAAAATTCCGATACCGTACCATGTCGACTTATAGTTATAATAACTTAAACTAAACCTATAAATCAGTTCATCACAATTCGTTTTTATATCGTGAAATTGAGTTCACAATTGAAACTTTTTTTATTTGTTTTGTGATGATTTGTTATGATTTACATTGAAGAGGGCTGGCATTTGAAGTGTCAAGAGAAGCAAATCTATAGATTTAATGTTATGTGCGACATAATCACTAAAGATAAGAAGGGCAGCAAACAATACTATAAATGGCATGTCATATAGATTTTGAATGTTTTAATCAGCATTATGTTTCCCAGGACAAAATTACAACGATTTTTCAATAGATTCTAATTGGAATACAGACAAGATATTGCGTGATTGAATCAGCTAGCAATAAGGCCAATACCATAGAAGAACTTTCTCAATTTCATCAATAAATTTCATGTACAAACATTCGGCTATTGGAAACACGACAAAGCCATTTTAAAATTTCTTTGATCAGAAATTAGATATGTAAAACAAAGGACTCTAAAGATAGAAGTACATCTACACACATTGATATGATCATTGATCAGCCATCACAATGGTAATACTGAGATTAATATCATGCATTGTTATTTGTTAAGTAAATCTGAGCTATGTAGGAATAATGATATGCATGCTCCCTCATCAACTCTTCTCCATATAGTTGCCGATTGGTCTTGACTTTCATTTTAAAGATTCGAGATTTTAATTTTGGTATTCATTTCCAAGAGGAAGTGAATTGTCACTAGATGGTTCTGGTTTTCTACCATTTGCAACACAGGTGTGTCTGTCTGTCTGTTTAGCTTTCTGATCAAAAGAATGCTTTTGCATACAGCTATTTCTGGTCTTCCTCCCCTTGAAAAACGGTATTGAAAAAACTCCATTCTTTACTTGGGCTTCCTGCATCTCTACTGTCATATTATTTCTTTCTCACCATATGTCACCTCAGCAGTAGCTAGAGCTGGGCATCTTTCTAATCTGTTATTTCCTGGCTCTTCATTTATACCAGCAACAGGAGTAATCACACAATTCCACAATTCAGCCAACTAAGCAGATTTATTCTTCTTGGCTGGATGATGTTCCATTGATTTTAAACATGAGTGCACCCCATGCTTGATCTGCTGTGGCATATGAACACCTTGGAGTCAATTAGATTTTGAAATTGAAGAAGAGCAGGGACACTCTGATCTTGACAATATTATAGAATCTTTTTTCTTTCTTGTCAAAGGAACTTCACTTAAGATAAAAGCATTTATCATGCATCAGGACGGAAGTCAGAAATGTTGAGGGTTCAAACATGCATTTTTGTCAGTCTAATTAAATGCCTGCAACAACCATGTAAGGAGGTTTCTTACTAGCTTATACCTATTGCAAAATATATCATATAAAGTTACTATTTATCCTGTATATGATTGTTTACGTGCATCTTTTGCATCAGGTTGTGTACATACAAAGCTGTCAGGGTTTGTGCCTACCTTTCAAGGCTTAATACTTGTATCACCAGGATGACGTCAATTTTGAGACAATTCAGAGGCAGAAGGCTTTTAGAAATGATGTATCAAAACGCAAAAATTTACTCTCCAATGCCTTACCTTGTGAAAAAATGTATTTTACTGTTCTATAACAGACAAAACATTGATATATTGTATATATACAGTGTATTGTGATGGGACGTAGAAGACACCAGGACACGAAACAACTGGGAACAGACTGGAAAGATTGACAGTTGTGAATGTGTCATTAATTGCTTTTTTGTCTTTGAAGGGCTCATAATCTGCATCTTTTCATGGTCCTTCAGCAAACATGAAAGAATAAAGGAAACAGAAAATCCAGTCAGCAGGTTTTGCTTCCAGCTACAAAGAGAGGAAGACATAACCTGCGTGTTGAAGTGGTAAAAGCAGCATTCAAGAGGCCAGATGAAGGGACAGTCTACTGCAAAAACCTATTTTTTGCATAGTTCAAGGTAAATATGTCGCATCGCAATAATATTATTACCTGTGAACACCACCTATATCTTCTTAACATTGAATCTTAAATAAAATCATTTTGTAAAAAGTATATGATGTATTATCTACTTAGCACCTAATGGATTATTAGGCTACTTTGACACTGCATACTACTTCAATCTGTGCAGATAGCATGCAATCAAATTATTACCATATATTACATTCCATACCTGTTATGTAATGGCCAATCAAGCAGGCAAAATAACTCCTGGAATTTTGGTATCCGGTAATTAGCAATAAAAAGCAACTTATTGGCCATCACGTACTAATCGAGTAGTTATTGGCAATCTTGTATACTCCAAAATGAGACATTAGCGAGCACGGCTGCAATACATATTCTTTCTACAGTTTTTTCTCTTTCTTTTTGTCAATCCCTATCCTCTTTATTGGTGTATCGACAACCTGGATAGGTGCAGAATTCATGTTGTATCTTCAAGAGTATGAATATATCCCTCCCTGATAAGCTACAATCAAAAGTTTTGTTTGACCTTTAAAACTGAATTTACAAAATTCAGGCAATAAACACTATTATCTCATTATCCAATCATGTTGCGTAAGAAGAAGTTTGTAAGCCAATGCAATTCCGAGGTTTTAAACGAGACATTTTCACAAGGCAAAAACAGATAGCCAGGACCGAGCAGAATGTATCTGTCCAGCTCTGACTTGAATTGTGTATTAGTGAATAGTTGTAATGGAGGCATCAAACTTAAGAGTGCAATCCAGTAGATAGATACAAGATTTCAAATGAATTGCAAAGCAAATGTAACTTCAGCTTCCTGATGTGAAAAAGTACTGAAAGTCTCTCTCTTCAATTTCATTGACATAATTTAAGGGAGAGAGAAAAGAAGCATAAATATCGCCATTCTGGGAAGCATGGAAGGAAAAATCAACAGTCCATGTAAGGGCACATAAAATTAGTCTTTTCTATTGTTGTTGTTTTAAAAAATATATAATCCTTGACATAAACGAAGCATAACATGGCTTGTCTTTAATAATAGATTTCGATGAAGTCGTTTTGCCTTGATATGAATATTTACCAAGAGGAGGCACTGGTTACACTCCTGTTTTCTCTTTAGGTTCTCTGTCTGCTAACAGGGGGGGACTGGCCCCACAATGGGCCCCCGGGCGAAGTCACTGGCGGGCCCCTATTATCGCAATAGCGACATTTTCAATTTTACTTCTACATTTGTTATTATCTTCATCAAAATTCATGCAATTGCAGAAATAAATTGCTACTACCTCTGTGTGATAGTAAGGATTGTGCCCTTGCTTGTTCAATATTAAAAACATGAAAATTATCATCACGCAAAAAAGGAAAAAGTCAGAAGAACGCATTTCTCCTTTATACAGTTAATTGAGGGGCGGAGAGTTGGGGATTAAGCAGGGCGGTACAGGGGGCCCAAACAAAGAGGACCTCCAAAAGTCCAGTAAAAATCCCAGGGCTCCTCCTGGTGGACTATGACTGAAACTGAGAGAGGGGCCCCATACTTGTTTTTCTAATCTGTTCGGTCTTTTTTTATTGATCTTCATATTAAGAGAAGTCTTGCTTTCAGTCTTGACAGCTTTCAATCTCTTAGGCCTTTGAGTGTTCATGCCAGCAACAGATGTGATCACTGAATCTCCCAATTCAGCCAACTAAGCAGATTTATCCTCTGTTGCAAGATGATGAGCCTCCGATTTTAAACATGAGTGCACTCCTGGCCAGATCTGTTATGGCGTTTGAACACTGTGGAGTCAATTTGATTTATGATTGATGCTTAGCAGTTTTATCCAGTCACTGGTGTTTATATTGCAGAGTCTATAGCTTGATGGTGATATAAACTCAAAACAATACTTTATTTTGGAAATTCCGAAGTCTCATAATGGCTTGATATCTTAGAAATGAACTCTCCTATATAGATATATAATTCAATAATTGTCTTGTAATTGTATAATTATCCCATGTCATTATAAACTTGTGATACAGTAAATTGAATGTGTGCCAAACATTCTAAACTTTTCAAATGTCAAATGTCTCCTTCGCCTGTAAAAGCCTTACTGTTCAATCTGTGGTCTAAATTCGTGGTAGGAATTTATGTCATGCAATGTATAAGATGATATGTTGCTCTTGATACTGCAGTTTTAATATAACTGAAAATTGCACTCATGTCAATGGCATGCTGTCAGCGTGAACTTAAAACGAAAATTCTGATTTGGGCATTTAAAGTGTCAGGAGAAGTAGATCTGTAGATTTAATGTCCAAACAAACTAATTAAGAATGACAGGAGCAGCAACCAATATTATAGATGGCATCTCATGCAGATGAACTATTTTAATCAGTATTACATGTATATTCCCAATGACAAAATAAAGAACATTTTCCCATATAATCATGAATTGAAATACAGGTAGGACCTTGTGTAATTTAATCAGGAAACAGCATCGCCACCGCAAAGGAAAAGCTTTCTCAATTTCATTAAAAGATTTCATCTGCACACATTCACCTTATAAATGTCAGATGCACAACAAAGCCATCTATTTTTCAGAAATGAGATATATATGGATTACAAAGGACTCTTGTGATAGAAGTAAATCTGCACAGATGTATATGATGACAATGGTAATACCACGATTGCTATTGTGCAATTTGTTAAATCAATCTGAGCTATGCACAGGAATGATGGTAAACATGCTCACTCATCTGAACAATTGTGCATCTTAGTTGCTAATTGGTTCTTGACCCTCAGGGTAAAGATTCCACATTTCTGCTTATGGCCACATATTAAAAAATATTATAAATTTAGTTGCTTAAGTGATTGAATGAGATGGTTGCACAAATTGTTTGAGCTGACACAGCTTGTTGTTTTCAGTTAAGATAACAAACAGATCTTAGCTGAAAACAACAAGCTAAGTTTGCTCAAACAATTTGTGCTACCATCTCATTGAATCGTTTAAGCTGACTCAATTCATCCAATTTTACAGTGCAAGACGAAGTTTAATTGTCGCTCAACGGTTTTTGTTTTCTGCCATTTTGCAGCATACATCGGGCCTCCCAATTGTCAGTATAGCTTTCTGTCTTTTGGCTGTCTGACGGTAGATAAGACCAGGGGTACCGGAACAAGAGGGACAGGGGGGACAATTGCCCCTCCCCCTGCTTGTCCAGGGGGCAGAGGGGGCATGTTGTGCCCTTTGATCCTCAAGAAAACAAAAACACAATTAGGCCCCATTTTACTAATCTTAGGCACAAATAAGTAAGAATATATTCAAATTTATTTTTGAATTTCTATTTGAATTTCGTCAAGCAAATATGATTTGCCCTTTTTTGTCTGACTGCCCCTGCCACCCACATTTCCATCTGGCACCCTTGGACTCTGACCTGAAGAATGCTCTTGTATAAAACTATTTCAGGTCTTCAACTACTGAGAGCCTCCTCCTCCTCCCCCCTACCCCGCCCCAAAAAAGGCTTTATACAACTGTTTTCTCTACAGTTGTCTTATTTGGACTGCCTGCATCCCCATCTGTCTTGTTATTTGCTTTTCCACCATATGTCACCTCAGCAGTCCCCATGGTTGCTGTCTTTCATTCAGCCAATTGCCTTTCAGCTTCTTCATTTGCCAGCAACAGCAGTGATCAGGAAATTCCAAAATTCAGCCAACTAAGCAGATTTCTTCTTTGCGGCAAGATGATGGGCCATTGATTTCAGACATGAATGCACTCCGAGCTTGATCTACTGTGGCACACGAAACACAGCTTAGTCAATTTGATTCGTCAGTCTAATAATTATCTCTATCTTTAATACATAACTTAAAAACAAAGCAATTATCCTACATACAATTTCTCTTTAATCTTGAAATCCATATTGATACCGATGTTTGCAACTGCAACTAACAGTTGGTCAGAGTTATGATGTTACATTACTTTCACGCCATTTGTGCCCAGCCAAATTACATCTCTGGCTGGTCCTCCCATGCCTACAAATCACCATGAATTGACCATGTTTTCACCCCAAGATTGAACAATGTATCATGCTTTGCATTCATGGGCCTTTTACGGCCTGCTATCCCATCAGCTGGCCTCTCCAAAGTTGATGCTGGATCACACCAAGTTTCTCAAATGGCAATGCTCTGGTCAGTCACTTCATGGTAGGTCGGTAGATAGATACAAAAGTTATTACATGGTAACATGGTCTAAAACAAAGGAATTGCAAAAAATGTCCAATGCATGCGTATATACTAATGTTTTTGCATAGTTCTAATCCACTTGTATGGTTGATTGAGGGAAAAATCTTTAGATTGACAGTTACTGTTTGTTCCAGGACATAAAACATATGTCTAAATGATGCAAATCAAATCACACATGGCAAAAATCAAAGTATAACAGTTTGCGGTGTTGTTGTATGTTACTCAGAATGGGTCATATATTTTGGTCCAGACTCCCAGAGGAAATTCATTTTAGTAAAATATGCAGATACCAGAATAGGGACAATTTTTTGAATGCATTGTGAAAATAAATGATATACACAATGTCAACCAATGCACGTAATATACATATAATTAATAATATGTTATTTGCAAAATGGCTATACTTTGATGATTGACAATCAGTGAGCTTCAATAAATTATATTTTTGTTACAGTCCAATTTTGAAACCTGTACAAGTGGCCCTTCCCCCGCGCTGTGAAGTAATATTTATGTGAAAGTGAATATCGCTACCATACATATTTTGGAAGAGTCAATCAACCAAGGCAAATAACTTCTGGAATTGGCTGAAGCCTATCACGAGAAAGGACTGATTGGCAATATCAAACTTTAATGGCAATCCAGGCATTCCCATATAAGTAATCAGAAAGGGTATAGTAATACACAACCTTCAGCTCCATAACCTGTTATCAGTCTTCTGAAGTTCAGAAGTCCTGACGCAGATTTCATAAATTCCGTTTCGTTTACATCCTGTTATATCAAATTGAGTAAAGGAAAGCTTCATCATTTTTAATCAGCGTACATTGCTAATTACTATAAAAAATGTCATGTACATGCATTTTTGAAAGCACCCTGAGATAGTATATATTTCCCTACATTCATGTGTTTGTGTGTGTTGTTGCAGATTAATAGCCATTGAAACAAGACTTGGTTAAGTATTCGGTATTGGAATGCAAAACCCCTGAACATCGCTAATTCCTCTGTTCAGCTAGCAGGAGCAGGCTATTTATCTTCTAATCGCGAGTATCACTGACAGTATCTGACTACTAAAGGGTATTCTAGTTTTAACCCTGCCTTTCTGGTATGAAAGAGCTGTATTCTGCGGACAGGCAATTCTATAGATGTGTGTGCTGCTGTTGAATAGGGCATACCAAGCCTCTTACTAAAGCCTGGCTTCAGGCAACCTTACAATACCACTTAACCGAAAAGGGCTCTCTGCACCTGTTAGATGGTTTGGAAGCCCTAATCCGAGTTAGGTTAGGAGATGGAATTGGTAAGGCTGTTGACTATTGAGCTATCATGTGCACACAATCGATACAATGTCATAATCTCCTAATGTTATCAATCCTTGTTGTCTCTATTTGTTGTGAAATGTCTCATCCGAGATAAAGAATTAAAAACCTCACCAGTTCTAAACGCCACAGAGACAAATTGAGAAAACTGTAATTATTATATGCCGGGGATAAAAGCTTTGAAACCCGGATTACATATAACAGTTCAAGTTCTGCAATTATCCAATTATTATCCATCCAATAACTATGTATCCTTCAATTTTTTTCATAGACTGAAAGCTTGATGTCATGCTGAGACTGTGTGGCTATTGGTCATTTGAGGTGTGAGTTGAAAAACCATATGTCATACAAGGCTCTTCGCGATGTCAAGCTATTTGCACATTCTCATTGGTCAGAAGAGTCAGCTGCATGACATCAAGCAGCAACTCTTGCTCTTAAATTGTACTAAATTAACATTGTGAAGGCTCCAGTGTCATTATCATTTAGTCAATGTCATGCATGGAAACTCAAAGCATGCCATATCATGCCAGGGTGGCTTGATTTGGAATCTTATTGGAAGAAGATGGGAAATAGAAGAGAAAGGTTTTATAATATGTAACAGAGAACATCTGATCCCAATATCTGTCCTCAATATGCATCAACAGAATGCATGTCACTCAGCTGGTGAAGGAGATTAGTGAATAGACTTGCACCAAATCTCACAGCCGGTCGAATCCCAGCTTGAAAGTTAATGCAGTGTATCACCAGGAACCCATAACTATAACTGAAACTTGACCAATTGTTTGGATACTCAGGTGCAATGAATAACAAAAACCAACAAAATTCCAGTGACATGAAACTGTTAAGGATTTGCTTTAACTGTTTGTTGTTGCTAATTATAACAGCCAATTTGATTGGCTTGTCAGCATGTTGCCATTCTCTTCAGCTGCACATCACACAGAGCTGCCAGACCAATAGCTATCCTGAACCAGCATGACATGCATCAGTCTGAAGAAAAAATTGAAGGATACACAGTTATTGGATGGATAATAATGCAAGCAGATTTTTTGTAAGTAAATACCTAAAGTCGATTCTATTTGACAGTCAGTCATAGTAAAAAGACATGCTTTGAAAACTCTGAAGCTGTGAGATACTTTAAACAGATAAATGTATTAGGTTGAAGAAAGAGACCACCTGAATTTTACTTGTCAATGCCTTAACTTTGTTTTAGTTGATGATAAAACGGTCTATAAATTGGATATGAGCAGATTCTACTAGTTTCAGGGACGATATGAATGCAATAATTGCAGGTATTAGAGTCTAAACCAGATTTTAGCATAATGAAGCTGCATTGTGGATTACAGTCGCTCTGGTGCATGAGCGAGGCAATTTAAAAGGCGAGGTGGCCATTGAAAGGGCGAGGTTGCTTTTTAAACTGCCAAGCCGCTTTATAAAATACCTTTCTCTCACAACATTACGACATTGTACAGGTGACTGTATACCAAAGAAATGGACAAGTATGGCCAATGAGAACATCGACCACTATCCAAAGCTCTGATTAGTGTAGAAAGGGAGAAAACCATGTGCAAAAACATTGCATTGACAATGCTGTTATAAAATCATAACATGGGTCATCACAAATATACATTAGGTACAGCAGTTGACAAAAGTTTAGTCCAGTTCTGCTGTAGAAGAGGACAAGAGTATCTTATTAATTATAAGTTGCTACTTTAGTTAACTTTATCTTGTGGTTATTTCATGCGAGCAGCATTCATATTTATGTTTATTTCTACATTTTTCTACTACTATAGTCAAAACTGAGCATTGTGTAGGGTGCATTAAAAAGAAATCAGAACTGTTCATTAGAATTGGCCTTCCTAAAACTCATTTGAGTTCGTTGGCCAAAAACCATGTGTATAATAGTTTGAGATGATTAAGACCATGCTACGAATGTATTAAAAAAACCTAATTGTGGTACTTTCACTTACCTCCCCAATATGGACATGCCCTCCATAATCCAGAGTGGAACATGGCCAAGCTGTCGAAGGTTGTTCCATTGAAAGAAAACTGCATTGGTTCACTCGTAAAAAGCCAGAAATCCACGGCTACAGCTAGAGACAGAGTCCCTGTTGCGGCTAGCCCGAAGAGGAGAGAGGCCAGAGACAGGACTCTTATGGTACACCACATCTTTGTAATCCAGTGCTATTAGTCTTACATCCAATGTGCAATTCCTGTTATTCCGGTTGATTCTGCTTTGGTGTTTGTATTTAAGTGCATTGAGCAATCATACAGTGTTGCGTTGTTCACGGAAGCCGAAGGACAGTTGCAGGCATGTGATCAGCACCACTCTATCAAATAGCTGCAGTCAGCAGTAAATCCAGTGAATTCCTATATGTTACACCAAACTATAACTGATGTCAATTGGTATCTTAAACATAAAGCAGATAATGGCATATCCCAGTAAAGCTGTATTGTGAAGCTGAGGCATCTAATATTAAACCAATGTACTGCTGGTACAAGCACTCTTCAATATTAGGCATGTACAACTCCTCCTCAGATGCTGCTGATGTTGACAACTGGGAGAGAATGCACAGTGTGCACCAATGCATCGGCAGCTAGTGGGACAGTGCACACAGCCAGAGCCATCAAATTCAGAGGCAGCCTCTACCAATGCCACAGAAGAGCCAGCTCAGTAAGCCAACACAGTGAGCCAGGCTCGTGAGCCAGCTCAGACCAGAGACTGTGTGAGAGAGAGAGAGCTCAGAGAGAGGGAGCAGGGCAGACAGGGAGGGAGCAGCCACCAGATTCCAGCACAACACAGCTCCATGGATGGCCACCAAAAGGCCCATTCACAAATCTGCTATGTGTTGGCATGGTTACATGGCTACAAATTCTGAGATTTGCCCTGAGCCATCAGAGTGCTTTAAGTCACACTCTTGTAACCATTCACAGTCCAAAGGCAACTTGTTTCCACTGGAGCACTGTGTCGTCAACATTAAATTAGTGGATGTAACTGAAAGTCAAGATGCCTCAAGACATTGATCTAGTGTAAAAATTACAAGTCTTAGGCAATATCCAATTTTGATCAGGGCAACTGGGCAAGTCATCCAAATGTATAAAGGATGGCAGTTTAAACCTACCTTGACCTCAGTGCTGTGTCCCCCTTCTGAATTAGGCCACCAAAATGTGCACACATTTAAACAAGACTTAAATCCTCAATCGAAATACACATTGTAGAATTGTAGTTACGGTGGATTTCTAATTTTCTTAATCATCATGTTTCATCGAAATTAATATGAAAATGTTGTGAGTGAAATCTATACCTAAGGAGTATTAAGGAGAGGAGAAAAAAAAAGACATGTGGGATGATAAATGCTATTCGCTGGTTGTACTTGCCATTCTATGATATCCTGCACACTTTGGATATGCTCACATACAACTGAATAGGAGGCTAGCGAAACAGTTTCTAGGAGATGGAGGAAGCAAGTCACATACTACATCTTTTGCAATTAGCCTATTTCCATCACTGCATCAGTCTTGCTGCTGTGGGAGTCATCTCATCTGAGCAACATCTCTTGCGCAGTTCTCTAACATTTCTACTAGAACCGCAAACAATGAAATGCTCAAGTGATGCCAAAACAGCAAACCACACTCTGATGTCTCTGTCGCTGTTGCTTCTAAAACAATTAACTTCAAGCCTTATCTTATCATGAAATGAAATTAGTTTAATTTGACCAATTTCTTAAGGAATTTGAAGCTATCTTACACATTGTATGTTAAAGCTCCAAAAGGAAAAGAAGAGGGACAAAAAATCAGTGAGAGGCATAAGATGATTGATTACCTGGAACTCATTGCAGTAAAGATGAAGTTTTCAGTGTCCCACAGTTGTTCCAAAGCTTCATGTATGACTTGGCAATGCTTTTTAGTAGAAGAACTCAGTTACTGCAGATTCAATTAGTATGAGTTTCTCCAGCTAGTTTTCTCACTGTCTTCGTAGCATTTTCAGCTTATCTGATTGGACGCTGAGCAATAAAACGTCCTCCAAATTGTTAGTTGAACGTAGAAAGCAATGAAATACGAATTATTCTAGTTCAGTAAGCAGCGGATTTTGACAACTTAAATCAGATTAGCAGGTAAATGCCTCAACCAATCACATGAACTGCATTTGCTACGTTTCACTGTTCTTTAGCAGAAACTCATACTTCTTGGAATTGCAGTAACCATTTTCTGTTGCAGTTTCGAAAGGCCAACAAGTCTCTTCTTCCTTTCACATGAAACTAATCAGGGTGTATGAAGAGCTTCTTGCGATACTTTCATAGTCTGCAATTGTATCTATAGAACAGTGAAAATAACCATAGTCAAGGCATTTTATTCGGCAGTAATTTTTTTGCCAATAAAACAATCCGTGATTTTAAAAGTCTGAGGTTTACTTTTTGGATTATTTGGGAGAGTACACCATGACCAAGCATGATTTGGACTAAATTGATGTCCTCTAATCCCTCTGTTTTATCATACAGGCACTTGCAATGCTAAATTGCTGGTGCTCTTCAACACATTTAGGTCTATTTTTAGCCTTTATTGTGACATCATCAGCATTGTTGGCTCTATGACATCACTGAAACAATGGTGATGTCACAACAGCAGCAATTGAAGTAGTAGAAGAAAGTGGCTTCTTTAGCTGTCTTGAATTTTTTTTTTATTCCAATGGGACTTCAAAACCAGGGCAACAACATGCCAGGACCTACTTCTAAATATTTATAAGCCTGTTTGGTCAAGGTGTCAGGAACAGGAGGAGGCAAATATTTTTGACAAGTATCAGTATTTTTTTTTAATTATCAGCCAAAAACTCACAGCCAAAATAAAATGTCTGGACTCTTTGTACGAGCTTAAATAAGGTTAGCCTGGCTTAGCCATATGGCAGAAAGTTCAATTTTGTTCAGTTTTTTAATGTATTCAATTCACAATTGGTTGGTCTAATGGTAAAAGTACTCATTTGCTCCAGGTTGAACAATATTTTATATTTGGAATAATATACCAGTGACTACGCTTTAAAATGATCATACACTAGAGAGGTTTTGCTACACGTTCACGTGTGACGTGTACGTGTACAAGTGCTATCTAATTACATTGTTGTCATGACAACTCCCACGTACACGTCACACGGAAACGTGTAGCAAAACCTCTCTATTGCATGAATTCCTCTGCGTCACTCTCATCCCACATGAGCCTTGGCCTTGGCTTTAAGTGAGACTCTGGACGAAATATCATATTTTCATAAGATTAGGCTTATATTGGAAAATATATCAGTCTTGAAATCCATTCCACAGGAGTCGTTAATGTCAGTACAATTGGTTGAGTAAAGACAGGATGGGTTTTGTCCTGCCTATGTATGTGGTTCTCTAATCACACAATTTACAGGCAATTTCATTAGTACAGGACAACCATCTTAAAATGGCTCAACATAGTGATCCATAGTGATCCAGAGCGGTCCAGATAAAGAGTGATCTGTAGTGATCTGAGATGATATAACTCTATCTGTAGTGATCTACTAATCCACTATTAGTGAAAATCAATCATGTCAATTATTTAGAATTATAAGTCAAAGAACATATAAAATCCATCTGACAATTGAACACAGTGATTAAGGAAACATATCAATTAGTTATTTGGTACAGAAAAGTAAATTTATTGATATTAATTTTGATTAATAGATACAGATCACAACAGATCACTCCAGATCGATCACTCCATATCAACCAAGATCACCATGGATCACTACAGATCGATAGATAAGTGTCGATCCAAACTGACGAGCCATTTTATGATGGTTGTACTGTACGCGATTCTAAGGTTCTTTGTCAATTAAATACATGGCATTTTTGATTAATCTGATTGGTTACGGAACAACAGAACGTCACACAGTTGATATATAAAACGTAGTATGGGCCTGCATTGCATTGATTCCTCACAGACAACTGTGAATGACCAAAATCGCATGGTAATGAAATCACTTGTAATTGGTAATTGTGACTCTTGTGACCTTAGACAATTACTTAAGTAGATAACTTTTCCCGACTTGTGATATCTAAAGTAGCTTAGAATCCACTCTAGTGCTTATTACAATAAACATTGAGATCCTGAACTTCCCGCAGAGATACAAGTGGACTTTTTGATGAAGATAAGTGTCAGATGTTCAATTGTTCATGCACTACAAATGTAATTTCCAAACCTGCAGCACTAACCGGCCATTCTGGCGTGTTTTTATTTTAGCTAAGCAATATTTCTCAAGCTTATTGTGATCATGGGTATGTTATCTAGGCAATGAGTAAGACTACGGTTTCAGCACTACATTCACTCAATACAACTGCATAATGTAATAATTTCAGATTCATCATTAGCACAAAATGCAATGGCAGAATATTAGAAATAAATCAATTTTACGCCTACATGATTTAACTTGTTTACTTGCATTAATGGCACTCGAGTAATAGAACAAGACATCTCAGACTAATCTCTATCAACCAGGATTGTCTCCTCTTCTTCAATGGTTCTCTAAAATTTCTACCATAACCTCAGGGCTCAAGTGATGCCAAGCAGCAAACCGCACTTTTGATGTCTCTACTGCTCTTTCTTCTTATTCAATTACTCTCAAACCTTATCTCATTGTGACAGAACATTTATTTAATTTAAAAGATTGTAAACTAAATTTGAAGTTGCCTCTTTCACTAAAGATCTTTAAAGTGGAAAATGAAGGAAAGCATAAATGGGAAGCAAATACTGCAGATAAAAGATAACTCAATGTGTGGAGAAACATTAGGTCCATCTTATATTTGCCAATTAGAATTCTTAAGCAGTGTAAACAAGCAGGTTCTGAAAAACCCAAATGACTATTAATTAATTTAAACATTCTATTTGCTGGTTTATTAGGTGATGCTTTTTTTAGGTAAACGTATAAAAAACCTAGTTCTGTGGCCCTGTAGGTCTGGTCACCAAAGGTTCAAGATCCAATCCTCTGTGGAAGTTTCAAGCTAGATGTCACTTGCATCATTGTTGGATTAATGAAGATTCTAAAACATTGTGTATACAATATGTTTCACAACTCGGTCATACAATTGTTTCATTACAACCCTTTGAGAGTTTAATAGCTGAAAATTTGATCAATAATTTTTTCCAAGTAAGATATGCCTTGTATTTTTTTCCAGAAAAACTCGTCATCATGACATTATGTCCCAGGAATTTAAACACTTCTGTAAATTGTCTGTTTGTGCTAGCCACAATATATATAGTTTTTAACTTCATTTTACAAGAAATGTATTATTTATTATTTATTTCTTTATTCAACCCCCATATTTGAGGAAATATAATATACAATTACATAACATGTAAACGGTTAAAACAACGGGTAAAAATAGTACACATGGATATTAAAAACAGAGATTTATAGGATCACAGATTGCTAAAATGACTGAGTGAGTAAATTTAAGAGTACATATTCTGGAGCCCAAGGCTTTACTTAATTATCATGTAATGCCAAATATTTGATAGAATCAGACACACCATTACAATCAAATTGAAATGTAACTTTTTCATATTTATACATACAGTCAAGCGGGCTAAGACCTTGTGAAATAATTTTATCTAATAATGTATTTTAATAGTCTTACTAGTTAATAAATAATGAGCCATAAATCTGGCCTGAATTTGCTGGACAGGTGACTCAACATTAAACCCTTACATAGGTGTTCGGCTGTGACACCATCCAGTCCTGGGGCTCCCCCCTTATTTAGTTTACAAATTAATTGTTTTAAAGTGTCGCTAGTTATATTACATTGACTAGATTTGATAGGTCTATGGTTAACAGATTATTCTTTCACAAAACTCTCAATATCATCATTATGAGGAGAGTTGACATTACAATGAGACATGATACCTTTATAATAAGAGCTAAAGTCTTCAGCACTAAGCGAAGAATTGACAGAACATTGTTGTTGGCGTTTAAGCTTGTTCGAAAAACCTTTCATACTTTTTATCATATAAATGATTGAGAACATTAAGATCCTTAAGTACATGATTGTTCCTAAATCTTCTGCTAACACATCGAAAAACATTTTTAACATTCTTATAAACCTCAAAGACTGAACCTTGTCTTGTCTTAAGCGAAAAAAAGAATGATGTGAGTGAATAGATGCCAAGAGAGTAGAAAGGGAATAGAAGGTAAATGATATGATGTGAGAATTGTGAGATGGTAAATGTCTCTTCTGATGTTTATTTGTAAGGCTCTTTTAAATATCCTGTGCATCTTTGGTAAACATACAGAATAGCGAGTGCATGAAACAGTTTCTTGGAGATCAAGGAAGCAAGTCACATGCTACATCTTTTGCAATTAGCCTATTTCCATCACTGCATCAGTCTTGCTGCTGCGGGACCCATCTCATCGGAGCAACATCTCTTGCGCTGCTTCGGCAGTTCTCTAACATTTCTACTAGAACCGCAAACAATGAAGGGCTCAAGTGATGCCAAAACAGCAAACCTCACTCTCAGTCTGGGCGTATCTGTCAATTAATTCAAAGCCTTATCGCATCATGAAACGAAATCAGTTTAATCTGAACAATTTCTGAAGGAATTTGAAGTTATCTTATTTGATAAATATTCAAAAGTGAAAAGTAGGAAAGATATATTAGCACAGATGGAAACGATATAGTAGAATAGTAGTAGAATCTTATTAAAGAGCAATACAATCAATGAGCCGTTAGTTAATTGAATACCTGGAACTCCTCTTCTTGGAAGGGTATTGGTGTCACAGTCACTGCCCAATTTTTTGCAAAAAATATAATGGGAATCATTTGACAAGGCCTTTCAGTATATAGAGAGGTTTCGCTATTGATTTACCTATGCTGTTTTTACTCCTCTTACATGAAGCATACTAGGGTGTATGAGTAACTTCTTGCACTGCTTTGATGTCCTGGAAATGAACAAAAATCTCATGGGAGTGACATTACGCATGTATATGCATAATTAATTGGTCAATAACGTTTTTTGGAGGGCATTATCAGTAGGGGAAATTATCAGCAGCTCATGACAACTGGAAGTCATGAGCATCTCATGACAAGTGAGTTAGTGGTCCACTAATTGGCTGTATCACCCAGGTGTCAGCACAAGTCTGCCCCAACATGTCCACCCCAGCCTTCAGAAGTTCTGCACCCCTCCACCCCCCTCTGCTCACTGAGAGGGTTGGGGGGGAGGGAGCCAGGGTCAAGAACTACACAAGACAGTTGATGAAGTGACACAGCTGCTCCCTTCACAAAAATCACCCCCTTCCCAGCTTGGACAAGTTAGACCAAGCTCCTTGGTAGTTATGCCATGGAACAATCACACATTGGTCCATGGTTGTGCCCACTAAATGCTTCCTACATTCACCCCTTTAACACACACCTCTTTAAATTCCTGCCAATAAAATTTTAATATAATAGTGTGTATGTAAGAATAGCTAAGCATGTTATTTCATTTATTACATGTTTAAACACTAACATGCTAAGTGTTTTTAACCTCACTCACCTACATTACACTAGTAATTTAATTCCTGTTGCATAGTAAATTCCTAATGGGGGTAAAATGCAGTTCAGGGAGATATTAGTTCACTTGACAAGAGGAGAGGGCTGTTTATTTATCTAATCAGTTACAGACCCTGACTCGGTCCCCCCCCCCCCCCCCACATGGCCCTATAGGAATTTGTAAAGACAGAGACAGCTCTCATTCTTTTTTCTTCTTCCAGGAGTTCATAAAATGTTATTGTTTTCCATGATCAGTTTAACCAGCAACCCCTATAGATCTATTTATTAAGCACAACATTCAGTCACCAGTTGTTAACAAAATAAACATGCTGCCCGGCCTGCCCCTTGTGATGCCTGTGCAATTATTGTTCACTTTTCATTGGTCATTTATTAGTGTCATAGGTGTTTATAAAAGTGGTAACTGGTAAGGCCATTTGTGTCCAGGCCATTGTGTGACTTTTTGTTCTCTAAAATTTGGAGTTATAACACTGTTGTCCTAATCTCACCCATCTCTTTAGGATGTTAAGACTGACTGACCTTTTGACTAATTTTTACCTGTTTAGAGAACTTAGCTTCCTGTCTGAGATATTTGTGTGCCCACTATTCAATTGATGTGAGGTTATAGGTTCAGAGTCACTGAAGGAATGGCTCACAATACTTGCAATTAGCAGATCAGCATGAGACTGTCCTGGCTGGCAGAGGACAGGGTTCAGTCCTGGTTGACAGATGACAAGTGTGTGGGGCAAGAGAAATTCCACTGGACAACCAGTATACCATGTGTAGTGGCCAGATAGGTGTGAAATGTGAATACAAACAGATACCCAGCAAAATCACCCATGCATCGGCCATCTAATCATGGACTTATTTTCACTCTAAAAACTATCTATACTTATCTCTATCTTTAATTATGCATGCATTTATTGTGTACCAGTACCCCGTAAGCTTGTGGTACTGCAGGGGCGGATCCAGAAAATGTTGGATGGGGGGGGGGGTTACAACTGAAAATGTACTGAATAATGTTCTTTTTTTAACATTAAAATTTACTGGCCAAAGGGGGTGGGGGGTTTGAACCCCCTAAACTCCCCCTACCCTGGATCCGCTACTGCACTCAGTGAACTATGTATACTTAAATAATGAATATACCTGGATGGTAGATCTAGATAGATAAATATAAAATGTAGATAGATAGATAGATAAATTGATAGCTGTTATTGATTAGCACAATGAAAGTTAGTTCTCTATAATTTATTGATAGCTGTCATTGATTAGCACAATGAAAGATAGTTCTCTATAAATTAATGAACTTAAGAACAAGTCACTTCACAACATCAGATTTGCATGGCACTGAAGAGCATTCTAATCAATATTCTGTATTTTATCTTCAATGATTCACTGTTGAAATTATGTGGAAGCTTATTTTCCCAGATGACAGAGCTCTGGGAGACTGACTTCAAGACAACAACCCTCTCTATATCCCAAAGAGGTCACATCAGGGGGTCTAAGAAGTTGACAGTGGAATGCCTATCATGTTAATCAGCTGAGTTATCACTATCAGGATTTCTTGGGTGACAAAATGAGTATTCAATAGTAGCATGGTAGATACAGCGGCACTGATTAAAGATTGACTACCTCTTGAAATTTCCAACATTTTTGATTTGGGATTAAATATGCCTGGAAGAGGAGTTAGCATTCTTACTCAAACTGAATTAAAATTAAGGCTTACCCTTGTGGACAATTTCCTTTGAGGAACGTTGGTCTGAGGAAGCATTAAACCTCCAATACACATCGGACCCAACGTTTGAAAACTACGTATTTTGTCGACAATTGGTTACGAGATTATTACGTACGTATATATCGTATTTATTGCGTATTTCTCCAACCTCTGATGTTAACGTACCCCCCACGTTGAAGGATCGGTCGTTATACGCCTCTGGGGCGTCAGGCGTAGCAGGCCAGCCCAGCGCGCTGTGTCTTGCGCATGCGCAAACATCGGACAAGAAGCCCGCCATGGCGAGCGAGTGATGTGTATTCCGTCGTATTTCGGCCCAGAACAGCAGTAATTTCACAGAAGTACATATTTTAACCAACCAGAAATGTTAGCAGGAGTATTCTGGATAATCTGACACCATCGGACGGACTGTGGCTGGCGTATATGCTTCACAATCACTCTGTCAATCGGCGATGTGAAGCGTGGATTTTTCTTGACAGCGCTTGTATTTCGGAATTAAATGGACTATATCTAGTCAAATATGACTCGTTTGAGTGTGGATTCCATGTATACATCTAGGAGAGACCTGTATACGAGTGCTACGGCGGATTACTCGTGTTCTGGACTGATTGCTCTATGTGAACGATGTACATGAATTCACAGTGTCAACCAGCAAGCAGGGGGGCGCCGGCCAGGGGCGGAGCGCTCGGATGGGCCGGGGGACTGCCGCATTGCTTCAGGCGGACCCAGCCACCAGGCCTGCCCTGCCCCCTCAGAAAAAAAAAATTAATTTAATTTAATAAAGCCCTTGAAAATTGGCCCTCATTATGGTTGAATAAAGAATGCTCTCATATGATTTTACTGCAGGAATTTTTTTTAGGGGGGGATTTTTTTTTTTTTTTTTTTTTTGAGGGGATGGGTGGTTGGTCAATTGATTGTTGGAGATCTGCAAAGAGAAAACATAAATTAAAACAGTGAAGAGCAGAGAAAAACAGAGAGATAGAGAGAGTAGAGCCAAGCACCAAGAACTGAAGTTGGCTCCAAAATTAGCAGACTTTTCTTCCTTGTTTTACCAAGCAGTCTGCAGTCCATTTAAGGACTAAAATAAAATAAGAATATTCACTTACCTTGTAAGGGATTAATGCTGCAACTCCGAAGAGTTGGAAAAATCCCAATCCAGATTGGCCTGCTGGATAGGTGGCATTCAGTTGCAAGTGGGCTCAGTTCAACTCCGGTCCTAACTGATTCTCTCTTGCTCGTTTGTGGTTGAGGAGAACTTCACAATTTTTTTTGGCCAATCTAATCTTTAGCATGTTAAGAGATATATATTTTGAAATTTTTGTGACTGGTTTATCTACTATGTCTTCATGGCTTCATTCAATCATCACCAGCAAGCATCCTGTTGGAGTTTTTATAAACTCAAAGTTACCAGATAGAATGGAATAGGTATGGAATAGATGGCGCTACAAGGCTGTCTGAGAATCAGGATCCTAGGCTCCGCAACTTTGTGCAAACCTTCAACAAACCTTTGGCAGATACGTATGATCAGACGTTTGTCCTGAACATTACTTTCAAACGTTGTCCATACATATCAAAAACATGTTGGAGAAACCTTGGAACTTACGTATTGCCAAATGTTCGACCATACCTTTGATAAACCTATGAATCAAAGGTATGGTCATACATAATTGTCTAAGGTTGTAAAAACCTCTCAAATGAATGTTTGACAAACCTATGAATCAAAGGTATGGTCATACGTAATAGTCAAACGTTCTTCAAACCTCTCAACCAAAGGTATGACTTACATAATAGTCTAAGGTTTTAAAAACCTCTCAAATGAATGTTTGACAAACCTATGAATCAAAGGTATGATCATACGTAACAGTCAAACGTTCTTCAAACCTCTCAACCAAAGGTATGACTTACGTATGACTGACACGTTTAGCCAAACGTTACAACCAAACGTTCTTCCAACCTCTCAACCAAAGGTATGACTTATGTGTGACTCTAACGTTAGGCCAAACTATAAAACAAACTATCTGCCAACCTCTTACTAAGGTTGCGACCTACGTTTGGTTTTCCATCTGAGTGCAACGTTTGGAAATTACCTTTGTCCTACCTTTGTCATACGTTGTTTGGCCCAACGTTTGATTCTAACCAAAATAATTACGTAGCAAAAGGTTTGATTTACGTTGCTGCTCGGGAGGGTATAATGTGTGTTGTTTTCTTATGTTAAAATTAGTATAAATTTATGATTTTTAATTCTAAAAACATCAGGTCTTAGTATTAACAATTATTGAAAATATAAATATCTAAAAGTACCAGTTAGTAAGAATTGTCAGAACATAATTCTGTGTTTTATTTTATTTATTCACAGGGAAATAAGCCTACCTCTGATGCCTATATTAATAGCCTATATGTCATCAAGATATGTTGTGCCATTCAAGCTTTCGTGACATCACAGTATTTAATGATGTTTTTAATTACTGTACTTTTTAGCAAATTAATAGACAATAATAAGCACTCATCTTGCCTATAGACTTAGCTGTTGGTTCAAAATGGCACTTATATGTGACTGCTTTCATTGTACTGTGTAGTATGATTGTACTGCATTTACAAGACTGCTTTCATTGCACTGCAGTCTATAGGAATGAGTTATGCAAATGATCACCAACAAGTATGCAAAAAATTAACTCACAAAATGGAGAATGAATGTTTTCTTTATAATGTGTGGTTGGAGTTCTTGTTTTTATGGATTAATAAAGTAATTGAAATTGATTGAATAAAAGTTCCTTAAGATATATTAACCTTAGGGGAAGGCCCTAAAACCCCCTAAAGATTCTCTAGAGTCTAGACCCATTAAGCAGTGCCTAGAAGGCCCTCTTCTAGGGAAGCATATTAGGGCCATAGTTGAAAGAAAAACTTTTAAAACTCAAAATTTTGACTTCCGAACTCAAAATTTTGACTTGCAAACTCAAAATTTGTGATATATTCAAAATTTCGACTTTTAAGGTGACTCAACCGTGGTACACTGCACATATTTCTGAGCAGCCTGGTTGCCTAGCAACGTAGCGTCACAACTGCTGCAGGCCCTGAAAAAGTTGTGACATTACCATTTTCTGTTCTCTTTTTTTTAACAGCATGGCAGCCAGTAATTTGCTATTTAAATGAGATCTAATGCAGCTAGAAGCATAATTATTTTTTTATTGAATGCAGTAACACCTACTCTATGCTATTTCAAAGTTTCAGCTTCTCGTCTTTATCAAAATAATTTTCTCAACTAATTTCGGTCAACTGTGTCTAAAATTGTCTTTATTTCTTTAAATTGACATTGGCATAGTCATGGTACTGCAGTAAAAAAACGACTCGGTGAATTTTTTTTATTTTTGGACATTTGTTTGACAATAACCTGTTTATGATATATGCAAATTTTTAAAAAAATCTGTATGATCGTTTTCCTAAAATTTGATTACTGCCAAAATTGATGCATGCAAAATCTGCAATTGATTAGGTTGTTGGTGCCCTTTGAGCTCTTACAGAAAAAAGTATTTTAACCTTTTTCATCAAATTTGTGGCAAATGTATTGGTTTACATCCATGGAGGACATTTCTGACATTTTTGTGTGACAAATGCATGTAATGCTTTATTCTGTGGTACATAGCCAATAACTCAATTTATAACTTTTAAGCAGTCATCAGGCCAAATATGCTGTTACCATGGCAACCAAACGAGTCGGTGAAATTTTTTTATTTTTCATTTTTGGAATGTATGGGTCCCATAGAGTACCTGTGCAAAATTTTAGAAAAATCTGTATGATCAAACTACCACGCTCGAGTCACCTTAAACTCAAAATTTTGTATTTAAATTCTTGAAATTTTTACTTTTGGAGTCGAAATTTTGAGTTTACATCGCCCGCCGGCAATAATAAGGTCATAAGTGGCACTTATGACCTTTTACCACTGATTCATTTTTGGAAAGAAAAATAGTTTACGCAGGTTTCCTGAAAATTTCATAAAAATCTGATAATTAGTTTCTGAGATATTTTAAATTTTCACTTATGACTTTTGTGCATCTGTCAGTTTTCATTTGAATTAAAAGGTCATAAGTGGCTTATGACAACTTTTCAGTTTTGTAAAGTCATAAGTGACCACCTATGACTTTTTAATTGTGGGGATATTTAAGTCAATCTGAGCAAAAAAGTCATAAGTGCCACTTATGACCTTTTCTTCATGTGACCCGATATTACCACCTGAACACAAAAAAGTCATAAGTGCCACTTATGACTTTTTTCCCTTGGACCTTGTGTTTTCACCTGAACCCACAAAGTCATAAGTGCCACTTACACTCTTACAGTGTACTTAATCACAGTGTTTCACTTGCCTGGATAGTCATAAATGATGGGGTTATGACTTTTATCCAGAAATAAATGGAATCACTACATATATATAAAAATTATGACATCAGTTAAGAAGGAAGCCCATTGACAACAGGTCTTAATATCTGAGACAAGTGTTTTCTTGTCTCAGTTAATATGGAAGGAGCTCACAGGGATATTGTGAAACAGCAACAAAGTTCCCATGAAAAACGGTTTAATATTGTGAACCACTCTCCTCTGTCCTTATTCCTTAATACGCTTATTAGGCCTATTTCATTATTTTATAGAACTACTTCAGACTATACAGTAATGAAGTGACAATCACAACATTGTGACATCATATTCGAAATAGACCCTGTTATTTAAGGGGTCTCTCAGTTGCAGGGTCCGAATGGTTGAAGCCCTTTTTTGACCTGGCCAACCGCGGGCCGCCAGACGCTCCCTGAAGCGAAGACTTTTAAAGGCTCTAAATGAAGAATTCTTGGCATTTAAGTTTTGTCTCAGAAATTAATTCTGAAAACAATATTGCTGATTTATATGAATCACAAAAGGTGCTGTATGCTGGTTAGACATTACTTGCTGCTTCAAGCATATTCCTCCGTACACCTTCAGTATTTGGGGCGGGTTTTTTCAGGACCCCCTCTGGGTCCTTCTGAAAAATGTATTTGAGGGGGTCACAGGAGCATTTGGGGGGGGTCAAAACCCCCTTGATCCCCCCTCATTTCGAACACTGAATTATTCGCAGAATATGAGCTCACAATATTAACACCTCATTGGCTGTGAATGTCACAGCTAGTCTAAAACCAAAATATCAGGGCAATGAGGGCATGACATTGTGATATTCTTGAAGATATCACCCTGCACAGTGATAAACTAAAGCTTTTGAAACTCATATGAACACATAGTTCGTTTTCTCATGCAAATGTCATTTTGCAACAGTCAAGAGGATAAAATTAATATACTTTGCCACCACAGATCAGTGTCCCTATTGGGGGTTGGGATGATACAATACTTTTTCTGATGCTCGAAAAGTCTTTCTTTGACAGCAAAGTGAAGGAAAAAATGTTCATTGCAGTTGGACATCATCTATAGGAGTTTTTGCACTTATTCGTGCTGACAATTTAATTTCCAGGGAGGCTTCATCAATGGGAAATTATTTATTTCACTTAACAGCAGAAATAATTATTTAATTAGGGTTCGCAAAGTCACCGAATATTCATTCCTAAATCAAGTAATACTTCTGTCCAGAGTTGTTTTTTAAATAAACAATTTCCTGGCCACTTTAAGTGAAAAAAATAACTCTTTCTAGGCAAAACTGAAATATATACAAGTCATTCCTGGTGGGGGCATTTTTAACACAACAAGGTGTAGCTTGATTTAGAAATGAACATTTGAGGATGTCACATGCTAAAAATAGATTATTACTGTTGCTGACTTGCCGTTACCTTGAAATAATTAATTTCCCATTGTGGAAAACTCCATGCCCTCCCCCATGATCATCTAATGGTCACCCCCTAAGTGTTAATATTGCAATTTTATAGGAACACAGTCTTTAGGTTGTGACCTTTTCTTATAGGGACAAACATTTTGAAAACTAGATTTTTTTTTTTAATCAAAGAGAAATATCATACAAGATATAATTATGACCCTATAAGGGGGCGACCATTTAATTTCCAGGGGGGCTTGAAGTTATCCTCGGCAGGGAATTTTTATTTCACGATAACTGCTACAGTAATTATTTCCAATATGCAAAGTTGCCGATGATTCATTCCTAAATCAAGCAACACCATGTTAAATGTAGGCCTTGTCACATGTAGCTATTTTGGAATTAGTGTTTTCACAGTGCTTAACACATTAGTGTAAGTTCTGTGTAAGTTGAATAAGTTATATGTAGGCCTATGTTATAAACACGATGATACATCTGAAAATTATGAACTTATTTCTCAAAATTTCGTTTTGCTTTCTAAAAATTTTGTGTTGCAATCACGAAATTTTGCTTTATTATCATGAAATTTTGTGTTTCATGACTCAATATTGAAAAGCAAAAATTTTAGTTTAAAAAGTCAAAATCTTGAGTGTAGAAGTCGAAATTTTGGTTTTACATGTCAAAATTGTGTGTTTACAAGATAAAATTTTGAATTTTTAAGTCATAATTTTGAGTTTGGAAGTCAAAATTTTGAGTTGGGAAGTCAAAATTTTTAGATTTTTTTCATACACTTCCATACTCTTCCCCTGATAGACCTAATATTTTCCCCTCCCCTCCCCCATTTCACAGGTATGATTCTTAAGTGATGTAGTAAAGATCAATTCACAGGTGACCTGGAGTCTCTGTCACAAAAGCAAAACATCATAATCAGGCCTATCATACTCATTTTAGTAAATCAGACCAGGTTTCATAGTGACAACGCAGAACAGAATGTTTCCCAACAACCATTTCTCTCTATATGTCAGTGCCACAACTTTATTTAAACATAATGCTATTTTCATCAACAAAAAATATGTCACCAGAGCATGAGAAACTGATCAACAAAATAACTCCATATAGTGTGGAACTGGTTTGTTACTGTGTCATGTTAAACAACTTCACTTTCTGAAAAGTGAGACTTCCTCAACTTTCAAGGCACATTTATTTGCTGTTTACTTTCAATTGATCATATTTTAGTTCATTTCTGGATTACTTGAATCAGTAAGAGTATTTGATGGCAGCTCAACCTCCCTGAACAGAGAGAAGATGTTTTGTCTTAAAGTTCTAAGCAAGAAATCCTTATGATCAGCCTTCTCTACAATTGACCCTCTTTATATCACTGATATATCTCACTTGGGGGGAGGGGGGGGTCTACTAAGACCCTTTGGAGTCTTAATGGAACTTGACAGAGGAATGTGTCTCAAGTTAATCATTTGAATAATCACCAGAGTGACCAAATTAATATTCAATAGCCAGTGGAAATTTCCATTGAGGAAATGGATTCTCTTTCAAAATCAACATAAACTGGGAATATGTGTTATAATGTGTACATTTAGTCCTTTAATACTGACTTTAATTAAACTAATGCATCAGCCTTTTCTACAGTTTATACGAACTTTGCTTACACACTTCACAAAATTCAATGTTCTGCAAGCATTTTCTCCAATTATCAGAGTTCCATGGTATGGGAAATTTCCCAAAATGGACCTGCTTTCTGCTGAGTTGAGTTTTGGCCAATTTGACCCGTGTTTTCCCTCAAAGCTTATAAATCCTGCAACACAGAAAGTTTAAATGTTTGATACAATGCAGGGCTTCAATGCAGATTAAAGCTGGAATGTCTGCAGATTTGTGTCGAACTTCTAATTGACATTTTTACGTATTCTTGGTAAAAGATTGGACTAATCAATACTCAGATTCCATAGTATACACTTATTGAAGCAAGAAAATTTATTATTTCGTTTTTAGTATAAGCAAATAATATCTGTGCAGGGAAAACATACAGCTATTTTACATATAGCTGCCATACTTCTACAATTTCAACAAAATCTGGGAAGTGTCATTAACAGTGTAAATGAGTGGATTAAACCATAGAGAATTCTCTATGATTAAACAGCCCTAAAACTGCTGGCCAGATAAGCATTTTCCCAAGTTTGTTTTCTTGTCAATTTTACTCCTTAGATCGGGAAATCTATCAATAAAAGGGTGATAAGTTTTAAAATGTGGAAAAAAACTTGTAAACGATTATTTGGTATGGCCTAGCTTTCATTTTAGATCATCTCTGATTTTGGAAGAAGTTGTATAAATCTGTCTGTTACTGCTGTATTCTGCAATCAGTATAGTAGTAGTAGTAGTAGAACATTTATTGCTTACTGTACACAAGATAAAATTTAGATTCACAAGCATCTGGTACCGTAATATGGGGTGAATAGGGACACAGGGGTGAATCGGGACAGAGCAGGGATGTATGCTATTTCTTCAAGGATCAAGTACTTCTACTAAACTCAGGGAATTTATTTTTTGCTCATTCACAGTACACATATAAGTGCATATTGTCGTGTGATTTCATATTTCTAACTGCAGGCAGTGATGAGCTGCAACACCTTAAACTTGGCCCTGCATAATTTGAATTTTGACACACTGGAAAAACTTTGCATATTCCTAAAAAAATAGAAACACCAGAGCTATCAAACTTGCAGGAAACTTTTTTTCAGTTTAAAATGGTATTAGGGGACCAGCATAGTAGACTAGATATGGGATTATGTATATATCCAGGTCAATGGCAGAGTTTCGAGAATAATCAAAATAAACTCAACCAATTTTCATTTGAATGTACTGGCATGGCTTTTTTACAAATATTATTGAACTTGGCATTATTTTTAATGGATTTAGTCCAGAATTAATAATCACCGACAAAATTAGCAGATAACTACAGTTTTTGATAATTTTCTGCCATTTATCTATTTTTTTATAATCTGTATATTATCAGTGAAATTGATTTCAAATTTTCCTCAAAATAAATATTTTGCAAATTGAAGATGTTTTCTAATGTTTAGTGATAAGAAGCAACCACCAAAAAGAGGCTAGGAAGTATTAATTGTGGATATAATGGACTGTCCCGATTCACCCCAAGCTGTGGGGTTAATTGGGACAGTGGTTTTTTGGGCCCTGGGCCTTGCAAATTTAAGATATCATATAGAGCTCCCATGGAAAGTTAGACCTTCTGTTCGGACACAATTTGACACTATATTTCTATATCTGAGTTGATTTGTGGCCATCCTATAACAGAAAAACGGCCCAAACTGTCCCGATTCACCCCATATTATGGTACACACAAAAATATTAACAAAAAACCGCAAAATTAGTGTCCATAGGTTCTGAAGGAATTTGTCGCATCATAGCAGTATCTGCTCATTGCTCTACAGTCCAAATTACACATGAGGAAATTTAAACAACTGAAGTCCAAATTTGAGAAAGTGTCTCTTGATATGCTGAGTCAGCGTACACTGACAAAGTGCATACATGTAGTTCTGTCTGAACGACACCATTGCTGTTTCATTCTGGGGAGGAGAATGGTTTGATGGATGAATAGCTCTTATATATTATTACAAGATTATCCAGAGTAGTCTAATTATCACACTGCAATCAGGCCTAGTTTTGGCACATTGAGTGGATGGTTGATATTTTCAGAATACCCATCTTGTACACCCCCCCCCCCCAAATGAAAACATGCTCTGGCCAGATACATTGACTCTGTACATGGTCTGATATATATATAACTATCTTGAATCATAGATTGATCACATTTCTAGAGCATTTTGTAATACAAGTTCAAATTTCTAGACAGAGTTGACTCAATTACACAATTCCAATTGTTGTGAAGCTCATTAGGTTTAAAATTGGGGTTTTCGAAATTAAATCAGAAACTGAATAAGTAATTATCCCTTGTTGTAACATAGGCATGTCTTGTTGCATGCATTAATACTTATCAAAGTCACATGTCTTGTAGTATGCATTAATATTTATCAAAGTCACAGAGATATCTTCCTGTGGGTTATAAAGGAGAGTGATATTGCATTGTTTATCTTGTAATCATGAACCAACCACAGGGTGTTATTGTTCCATGGTGTAATTTCCTTTGCTATGCTTGGTAATGATAGGTATAGACTGAACTCAGGTCCTTGGACCTCTATATTCAGATGTTGAAAACTGCATGCTTTTATGTGCTGTAGTTCCAAAGTTACATTACAATTGAAATTTTGAGTGAGGCGGGTGAGATATATTTAATCAGATTTCTTCCCAATTAAGATGAATGTCACTAAGATGTCCAGGTGCCATAGAGGGTCACTTTTCTCATTTTGGTATTATGCTATTTAAATAATGAAATTGTATTACAGCAGGACTTGAATGTGTACATAGATAAGAGCTTGGTTTTTTTTATATTATTATTATTTTTTTTTTTTTTTTACAGATTACTTCAGTCACATATGATGTGTAATAATACAGTCTTTGTTCATAGCACAGGTCTATAACTCCCTTATTAAATATGACTGTATGTTTATAGTGAGCATCTGAGCATCTGAAACAGACACAGGTTTGTGCCCCAGCACATTTATAGGAAAATGTGGTTTGGGGGTTAACATAATGGTATGTGACAACCAGCCAGACCATGGCCAAATAATTGTGGGGTTTATTAGCTTCTATGTTCAGATTATCTGTGGTGCTCTCCTTCCTCCAATCATAGAGATGTATATTATTTTCTCCAAAACAACGTAACTGGGGAAGGGTATTGTTAAGACACTCTACCAACCTACATGAATTAATATAAGGAGAGGTGTCAATTGGATAATCACCTCAGCTCTTGAAAGGCTGTAGTGGAAAAAAAAAAGATAATCCTTAATTCCTAATCATAATTATTGGACCTTTCTTAATTGATCAGGCTAAATGACTGGGACACTCCCTGGGCTTGGGATGTACTCAAAAGTATACCATGAAACATACCAAGTTGAACCCCAATGTTCAGAAGACACCACCTTGATAAGTTACAGATCCATGATTTCAATTTTGGACCTTTCTTCCATTTTATTTGGTGGGGGGAGGAGAGTGGGGGTGGGGGGCAAAGAGATGTGTGTAGATGCAGTGGAATATTGGCAGGGGTAATTAAGGAGTGTCTGATTGGCCCTAAGGATGACCTCCTGGGGGGGGGGGTGGCCCTTGGGGACCAGGAATGACTGAGCACACATTGCCCTGACCACCAGACATACAGCATGTCAATGCCAGTCACATGGACACATACATAAATGTATACATGGATTGCAAATGATATAAAGGCTAGGAATGTCAAATATATCAGAATGAATGGATTATGCCACACCATTTATAAGGACAAGGATTTCTTTGTTATGGTGACAAGTGATACACACAAAATGAGAAAGCAAAAACTGCATTGACATATATATGGATAGCATCTCAAGGGAAAATATTTGTGAAATAATATCTGAGATGGCCAATGCAAAGTTTGACAGGACCTGGTATACATGGAATTACAAAAGGAGTGGATAACACCATCCTCCAACACTGTGCAGGAGGGTGGGATAACACTGGATTTCACAATAACTTAGCTGAAGTCAAAGAAGACAGATATGGAAAAGTTCAATAGTGATTCAATTAAATAGAAAATGACATTTAGGCTATTAGAGGTGAGTGATTTATGTTATAGGCATGTTAGGTATTCTTTTATAAACAAAATGATAGCAGGTACTATGCATTATATGCTGTGAGGTGTGAATGTCCAGGTCATTAAATAAATAGCAGTTGCATCAATGCCTTATAACAATGGGTGTTATGAGGTGCTGGTTACATGAATACATCTTTATCCATGGAAGTGTCAAAGTTGCTCCCTTCACCACTCTCCTGGTTTCAGAACATACCCCCATGTAGGGTGAGGCAGAGGGGGTGATGGAGGACACATGTGCACTGCACACTTGTGCATGTCAATCAAAGAAAGTGACCCCCTGTCCTCTGGTGTGATTTTGATAAACTAGCAGATACCCTTCAGCTGCTGCACCCCACAAAATACCCCAAAGTCATCAGTCCTTGATGACAGTACCCTTATCATTTTCTGGAGCCTTCGGGTTCTTTTCCTCATTATGTAATGGATAGGCCTGCCAAAATTTATGAAGTTGGTTGATACTGTAATACAACTTTATGCCAAGTTTGGAAGTGATAGTTGCTATAGTTTTTTTTTAATTGCCTGCCAAACATGATTTTGAGCTCTGCCAATGTCATGGCTGGGCCATGACACTTGGAGAGTGTCATGGGAGGGTGATGACAGTGCCAGGCTGAGCGTCATGTGAGGCTGAGGACATTGGCTGTCATGAGCTGCTGATAATTTCCCCTACTGATTATGGGGTATTAATCAGTTATGGACAGAAATCATTATCTTAATGCCTGAGCCGCCAGGCGAGGATATTAAATGATTTCTGCCCGAGGGCCATAACTGATTGATACCCCATAATGCCCGACAAATAAATGTTATTATCATTATTATCATTTTATGACACAACCCTCCCGGACATTGAGGTAGATCTAATGTTGGTCTAACGAAGCATTTAACCTCCTAGTCACATCGGACCCAACGTTACGAAACTACGTAATTTGTCGACACATTTCTCAGACGTTAATACGTACTTTTAGACGTTGATACGAGTGATACAAGCCGTATCTCACTCTACGAAGCATTTTAACGTTGGTCTGACGGTCACTGACCGTCTTCCCGCCTTCTTGGATCCAGCGTTTCAAGCCGACCTGCCCCCACTTGCGCATGCGCACTCGCGTACAAGAAGCCAAAATGGCGGGCTGACTCGAATCTGTGAAATTTCGGGTGGTGTTTTTGCTAAAAACGAAGGATTAAACGCATTAACAAGCCAGGCAACGGTCGGAGCTACATAGGTTAACTCTTTGGCTATGGATTGAGCCGGTTCTGGACCCTCGGAATTCAATACTGTGAAAGATTTTGACCGCGGCAATGTGCCAGATCGAACCGCATGGGTTCAGGAATAGCCCGATCAGCTGTTTCAGTATTTGTGATCAATTCTGGACTGAATAGTGGACATATACACCCCGTTCTGGATGGATATACCCGGTTACCAAACCCGGGAGGACACACGGACGTGGATATGGCCGGAATTCGTCGCTGGACCCCGGCGCTGGAGTGAAAGGTAAGTCTGTTGATGCGATGTTTTCAATTTGGTTTTCAGGGGCGGATCCAGACCAGGCGACCTGACCATTGAAATGGATCTTCTTCATGTGTCCCAATGTGGACATGAAGTCTGTGAAAATGTTATTATTGATAATTATTATTATTCATGCTGGTATATTTTGGCAATGAAGGGATTTTTGTCCAGGTAGGGTGCATCAGGGGGGGGGGGGCTGGCATGGGCAGCCCAGCCTCTGGGAGGGGGGATTTTTTTAATGTATTTTGGTTGAGATCTGCAAAATATAAAGCAAAAAAATTAAAGCAGTACGAACAGAGCTATCCAAGAAGGATGCTCCCAAAATTAATAGACTTTTCTTCCTCATTTTACTGAGCAGTCTACAAGTCCACTTAGGGACTATAAGAATAAAATTATATAAAAAAACACTTACCTTGCATGGTGAAATTGAAAATGTTACTGCAATTTTACCGTGATAAAATTGGAACATTCTCGGCATCTAGGACAGTTGCAATGAGGCACCACTAAACTTGGGTCTTATACAATTCTCATATGCATCTTTGAAGGTGTGGAAAAAATTTAATTTTTTTTAAAACCAGGATAAGCTTTCACATTTTTAAAAGTACATGTGTGGATTTAATTGTTACTGGTTCATCAACTTTTTCTTCATGGCTTCATCTAATCGACAACAGCAAGCATCCTGTTGGAGTTTTTATATATTACAAAGTTACCAGATAGATTGGAATAGGTATGGAATAGATGGCGCTACAAGGCTCTCTGAGAATCAGGATCCTAGGTTCTGCAACTTTGTGCAAACCTTCAACAAACCAAAGGCAGATATATATGATCAGACGTTTGCCCTGAACGTTACTTTCAAACGTTGTCCATACATATCAAAAACATGTTGGAGAAACCTTGGAACTTACGTATGACCAAACGTGTGACCATACCTGTGATAAACCTATGAATCAAAGGTATGGTCATACGTAATAGTCCAAAGTTGCTAAAACCTCTCAGATGAATGTTCGACAAACCTATGAATCAAATGTATGGTCAAACGTAACAGTCAAACGTTCTTCAAACCTCTCAACCAAAGGTATGACTTACGTAATAGTCTAAGGTTTTAAAAACCTCTCAAATGAATGTTCGACCAACCTTTGAATCAAAGGTATGGTCATACATAATAGTCAAACGTTCTTCAAACCTCTCAACCAAAGGTAGACTTACGTATGACTGACACGTTTAGCCAAACGTTACAACCAAACTGTCTTCCAACCTCTCAACCAAAGGTATGACTTACGTGTGACTTGAACGTTAGGCCAAACTATAAAACAAACTATACGCCAACCTCTTACTAAGGTTGCGACCTACGTATGGTTTTCCATCTGAGTGCAACGTTTGGAAATTACCTTTGCCCTACCTTTGTCATACGTGGTTTGGCCAAACGTTTGATTCTAACCAAAATAATTACGTAGTGAAAGGTTTGATTTACGTTGCTGCTCGGGAGGGAATCCAAATCCAAGAAGAAAGTTACCTTTTCATTAACGCCCGCTCCGTTTTCGCGCTCTCACGCTGTTGTTATTGAATATAGAGCAAAACCGATTAGATGTCAGAGTTCTCCTCTTTGTGGAGATACTTTTAGGCTTTTTAATTTTTCAATTCTGACCATTTTTGGCCGTTTCAGCCCAAAACAATCAACAAAATCGCCATGACGTCACTTCTGATGACGTCACAATCCACCAGGGGGCATTAACCCACAGACAATGCCCCCTAAAATGATAATAATGATATTTCCCTGCCGGTGCATATTAGTCATGTTGTTTGTCCCAATGGTAATACTATTATCGCATTAGCACTCATTTGCCCCACAGACGGTCTCTGGTTCTATTTCAGACTTTGGCACATTTTTGTATTGTCTTGGTGTGTTACATGTGTACCAACTGGAAATCTTTTTTCGTCAATGTCTATGCTGTAGACAAATAAAAGATCATAGAGTCTGGGGTGATTGTATAACATTGTGACGGGTAAAGCCATAAGGGTTTAAGTGCTTCATATATACTGTTTGCATACACACTTATGGCTTTCACCCATCGTTGAAACACCTTTTTAAAAAATAAATCAACTTCCAAACTCCCAGTCCCAAATTGACTTCAGCCTTGTTTTAGATTCAGGAAGAAATGTGAAGAATTAAATATTTTCATAACTAATGGCCTATTTATTTCCTGTTTTGAATTGGTAGCTGGGTGGCCAAGTGGTTAAGGTTCCTGCCCGCTCCGCTGAAGGTCTTCGCCTGCATGAGTTTGAACCCGGTGGGGAACTCAAAATTTTCAGTGGACCTTCATGAGCAAAATCGTAGCTGGATGTCGTTTGGATGAGACGTTAAATTGGCGGCCCCTTGTATCAGTGTCTGTGCTGGGCAAGTAAAAGATCCCTCACATGGGGTAAATGTGTAACATGTTGAAGACTCCCGCACTCTCTCCCATCTCATCAATTAACCCTCGTGAGTGCCCAGAACTGGGCTTAGAGGGCTGCACTTACTGTATCTATCTATCTATATCTATCTAATTTGTTCTTGACGAATAACAATTGGTTGAGCATAAAGATAGGATGGTTTTCATCCTGTCAATGTGGTTCTCTTATTACCATACATAATTGTGACATTTGTGACTTCTGTGACCTCTGACAATTCCTTAAAAAGATAACTTTTTCCTACTTGCCGTATCATATTCAACCGTATTTGCATATCTGTCAGGTTTCATATATTTAGGATCGATACAGTGGAAATAGGACAGAGTACAAATATTAAATATATAAAAGGAAGCGCGTGGAAACATATCCAAGGTCATCCAGGTTTCTTTCATTGGGTTTTGCTAATCTGACATACATAAAAAGAAGTTTGAGATCACTTTTACAATGTTTTAAACTGGTTTTAATGATGGCTATACTCTGTTTTCTGGAATTCCCAGTCGAAGCCATCAGCTTCACCTGGTAACAATCCTCCTGACACAATCCCTCCCGAGCAGCAACATAAATCCAACCTTTTGCTACGTAATTTTTTTGGTTAGAATCAAACGTTGGGCCAAACAACGTATGACAAAGGTAGGGCAAAGGTAATATCCAAACGTTGCACTCAGATGGAAAACCAAACGTAGGTCGCAACCTTAGTAAGAGGTTGGCAGATAGTTTGTTTTACAGTTTGGCCTAACGTTAGAGTCACACGTAAGTCATACCTTTGGTTGAGAGGTTGGAAGAACGTTTGGTTTTAACGTTTGGCTAAACGTGTCAGTCATACGTAAGTCATATCTTTGGTTGAGAGGTTTGAAGAACGTTTGACTGTTACGTATGACCATACCTTTGAGTCATAGGTTTGTCGAGCATTCATTTGAGAGGTTTTTAAAACCTTAGACTCTTACATAAGCATACCTTTGGTTGAGAGGTTTGAAGAATGTTTGACTATTACGTATGACCATACCTTTGATTCATAGGTTTGTCGAACATTCATTTGAGAGGTTTTTACAACCTTAGACTATTACGTATGACCATACCTTTGATTCATAGGTTTATCAAAGGTATGGTCGAACATTTGGCAATACGTAAGTTCCAAGGTTTCTCCTACGTGCTTTTGATATGTATGGACAACGTTTGAAAGTAATGTTCAGGACAAACGTCTGATCATACGTATCTGCCAAAGGTTTGTTGAAGGTTTGCACAAAGTTGCGGAGCCTAGGATCCTGATTCTCAGAGAGCCTTGTAGCGCCATCTATTCCATACCTATTCCAATCTATCTGGTAACTTTGAGTTTATAAAAACTCCAACAGGATGCTTGCTGGTGATGATTGAATGAAGCCATGAAGACATAGTAGATAAACCAGTACCAAAAATTTCAAAATATATATCTCTTAACAGGCGAAAGATTAGATTGGCCAAAAAAAATAGGTGAAGTACTCCTCACCCACAAACGAGCGAGAGAGAATCAGTTAGGACCGGAGCTGAACTGAGCCCACTTGCAACTGAATGCCACCTTTCCAGCAGGTCAATTTGGATTGGGATTTTTCCAACTCTTCAGAATTGCAGCATTAATCCCTTACAAGGTAAGTGAATATTCTAATTTTATTTTAGTCCTTAAAAGGACTGCAGACTGCTTGGTAAAACGAGGAAGAAAAGTCTGCTAATTTTGGAGCCAACTTCAGTGCTTTCTGCTTGGCTCTGCTCTCTCTATCTCTCTATTTTTCTCTTCTCTTCACTGTTTTAATTTATGTTTTCTCTTTGCAGATCTCCAACAATCAATTGACCCACATCCCATCCCCTCAAGACCTCCCCAAAAAAAAAAAAAAAATCCCCCCCCCTAAAAAAAATTCCTGCAGTAAAATCATATGAGAGCATTCTTTATTCAACCATAATGAGGGCCAATATTCAAGGACTTTATTTAATCAAATAAAATTTATTTTTTCGGAGGGGGCAGGGCAGGCTGGGTGGCTGTGTCCGCCTGAAGCAATGCGGCAGTCCCCCGGCCCATCCGAGCGCTCCGCCCCTGGCCGGCACCCCCCCTGCTTGCTGGTTGACATGGCGAATTCATGTACATCGTTCACATAAAGCAATCAGTCCAGAACACGAGTAATCCACCGTAGCACTCGTATACAGGTGTCTCCTCGATGTATACTAGGAATCCACAGTCCAACGAGTCATATTTGACTAGATACAGTCCGTTTAATTCCGAAATACAAGCGCTGTCATGAAAAATCAACATGTTGCAAATCGCCGATTGACAGGGTGATCCTGAAGCATACACACCAGCCACAGTCCGCCCGATGGGTCAAAATATCCAGAAAACTCCTGCTAACATTTCTGGTTGGTTAAATTATGTATTTCTGTGGAATTACTGGCGTTCTGGACCGAAATACGACGGAATACACATCACTCGCTCGCCATGGCGTCGTGCCTCTCCGATGTTTGCGCATGCGCAAGACACAGTGCGCTGGGCTGGCCTGCCACGCCTGACGCCCCAGAGGCGTAGCTTCAACGTGGGGGGTACGCAGTTCATCAAAATGCCGTAATCATGTGTCGACAAATTACGTAGTTTCATAACGTTGGGTCCGATGTGGGTAGGAGGTTAAATGCTACGTTTGACCAACATTAGATCAACCTCAATGTCCGCGAGGGATGATGTATCTTGCACATATACAATCTTGAATCTTGATCAAAGAATTCATCTACATTTTCTGGACAAGAAATGCCCGAGGCACACCATGGTCTTACCCAATTTTAACTGCTTTCAAATATTACCATATTTTGGAACAATTCATGTTTAAAAATTAATGTTACAGCATCAATCCAAGGTATTGTCACAGCTAATATCACATAACAGTGAAATATAGGAATTTAGGTGCCTTCAGAATAGTGGGCATGTTCCTCAAATTCAAAATGCTTGCTGAAATAGTAGATAGGCCTTTGAATAAGGGGGTGATAACAAGGCCTTTATAATTGCTTGCTAAAAATCATAATTTCCAATTTCATCACGTAATATGCTCCGAAAGGTATTCTGTATTCTGATTGCAATGGCAATTTGATGCAGCAATATCAGTGCCGGGGTCCGATGAATATCTTATGTTAGAATCGAGGTTGTTTTGTCAAAACTATGTACATGATGGATGGCTTTAGTTATTTGCTCACGCAGAATGAGTAAAAATCAAAAGTGGCGGCAAAAACTAAAGAGTTTCTAATAAACACAGGTTCAGGACTGAAATAGATTAAAAATACTTCCACTTAATATCATAAAACATTGTCTAACATCATTTAAGCTCCTGTGAAGATAGAATTGGATTTGTCAATGTAGATAACTGACAGATGTTCATGCACTTCCAATGTCATTTCCAATCATGCCGCAGCAATCAGGCATTCTGATGTTGTTCAGTTTAACAAATGATATTGTCCTTGAGACATTCTCAGAATCAAGTGAAATTACACTCTCACAACTGACTGCATTTGTCATTGGATATTGCTGGCTCACAAAGGAAGACACATGTCTTCACCTGTCTTCCAAAATTTATGATGCCAACCATGCAAGTGCTAAGTATTGACAGTGAGATTTTACATTCTCAGACGATACATGCACGACTCAGATTGTGGTTTCAGTCCTGCATGTTATTAAATACAATCATATTTATGACACAATCATTCAAGATTTTATATTAAAATCAAATGCGATGAAAAATTTCACCAACTGAAAATCACTGTCTCGTCAATTTTCTGATTAAGCTTATTTTCTTGCAAAGGTCATACAAGTCCCATCTCTTCTGAGTGGCTTTGTCTCCTCTGCTTAAATGGCTCTTTGACATTTCCACCATAACCACAGAACTCAAGTGATACCAAGCAGCAAACTGCACTCTTGATGTCTTTACTGCTCTTGCTCCTTATTTCACTCTGACAGAAAATGTATTTAATTCAAAAAGATTGTAAATTAATCGCCTGATTCACTAAAGATTTAAAAGTAAAAAATTAAATGCAGCAGAAATGGTAAAACTTGCATACATACAGAATAACCAGTTCATAAAACAATTTCTAGGAGATGGTGAGACCAAGTCACACATTGCATCTTTTGCAGTTATAGTGTAGCCTTTTTCCATCAGTGCATCAGTCTTGCCACTGCAGGACCCATCTCATCTGAGCAACAGCTCTTGCGATTCTTTGAGCAGTTCTCTAACGTTACGACTGGAACAGCAAACAATGAAGGGCTCATATTATGCCAAAACAACAAACTGCACTCTTGATATCTCTGTCGTTGTTGCTTCTCATTCAATTAACCTCAAGCCTTATCTCATTGTGAAACAGAATTTGTTTTGTTTGAACAATTTCTGAAAGAATATGAAGTTATCTCTTATGCTGAAGATCCAAAAAGGAAATATTGCATAGATCGAAAACAGAAGGAAGATTAAGGACCAGTAAAAATTCCCATGAAGCATTAGTTAATTGAATAACTGAAACTCATTGCTGTAAAGGTAAAGCTTTCGGTGTGTCATATTTATTCTAAAATTAATGCTCTAAAGATTTGGCAAGGCGCTTCTTCCATTCACATGAAGCATATCAAGGTATATGAAAAGCTCATTGCATAGCTTTCATGTACAAGTTTTGTAGAATGTGTGAGGCAGCAAATGTTTTCTGGTGTTCATTTATATGTATGTATCACCAGCTGAATAAATTACTTACTAACTACTTACTGAAAATGCATGAACACCTCATAAGAGTGAAATTATGTATTTACATGCATAAATAAAGTTAGCCTCATTTCTTATGCATTTGATTCGTTTCGGTTGGTCTAATGGCAATAGCAATAATTTCCCGAAGCAGATTGCAGATTCTATTCCAGTTGGAGAACATTTATATATTTGGAATATTGTACTAGCGTCTCAGCTGTACAAAGATCATAGAACTAAACCTAAATGTATTACATTGTACAAACTCCTCTGCTTCACTCTCATCCCACATTATCTATGGCCCTGATTTTAAGTAAGACTCCGGAAGAAATCTGAAGAATACCTAACTTATATGGGAAAGTGTTTGGTTGGATGGCCTACTGATTATCTGTTTCTAGGTCCATTCCACGGGAGGCATTTATTTCTACACAAAGGAACAAGTGGTTATGCATAAAGATAGGAAGTCTTTATACTGCCTATGACCTACATGTATGTGGTTCTCTTATTACAGTTCACAATTGTGACTTGTATGAAATGTGTGTTCTCAGACAATTTCTTTAGTACAGAACTTTTTCCTGACTTGCCATACCATATTCAGCCATATTGGCATATCTGTCAGGTTCAACATCTTCGACAGTTTTTTCACTGTTGTTCTGCAGAAACGATCAATACAATGGAAAAAGGACTGGAGGGAAATATATGCAAAGGGTACACATATGGAAGGAACAATTTGGAAACACATCCTGGGTCATTCAGGTTTCTTCTGTTGGGTGTAGCTAATCTAGTATCACATTCTCTTTTCAGGAATTCCAAATTAAAGCAATTTAACCACCATGTCACACATGTCATGAGACAATTTTTCTTCTTGCATTCTTGGCCATAGATTTTATCTACAAAAATTCATATCACAGCAATGTTTCGAGGCATTACAACTGCCAACATCTGAGTGGAATATGGGAATTGAGGTGCATTTCCCTCAAATTCATACTTGCTGAAATAGTAGACAAGACCTGAAAATTGAAGGGATTGGCACACCTATATGATTGACTATGTCAGCATGGATACTCCTAAATTTACATTGATGGTGTTGAATGCTCCAAAAATGCATTCCATATTCTGATTCCAATTGGCAATCCAATGCAGCAATAGTAGCGCAGGAGACCAGGGGTCACATTGATATCTTGAAGAAACATGGTTGTTTTATCAAAATTATAGGATGGATGGCTTGAGTGTATTTTGCTCAGAGAGAATATATGTAAATACCAAAAGTGACACAAAAGTAGCAGTGACACAGGTTCAGGCCATTTTAAGCTCCTGGAGAGATGGACTGCCAATGCAATTCCCCACTAAACAGCAGGAACGCAGCATTCTGATGTTGTTTTTCAGTTTAGCAAATGATATTGTCCTTGAGCCATTCTCAGAATAATGCGAAATTGCATTCTCACAACTGGTTGCACTTGTCATTGGATATTGCCAGTACAAACAAGAGGACACTTGTCTTCACCTGTCTTTCTAAATTTCGCACAAGTGACAAAACAATTCATCTGGGAACCATCTCTACTGGATGCATCTTCTCCTCTGCTTCAGTCGTTCCATCATGATAATTCTTTCAAAACCAAAAGGCTCAAGTTCCAAGTAGGAATCAACACTCTTAGTGTCAATACTGCTCTTGGCTCTTGCTTCTTATACCATTCGACACCTCTGTGAGCCAATCACATCCCAGCATTACAGGGAAATAATTCCCATATTCTTTGTTGTCCAGTTATCCTCTCATGTTTGAGTGTTTGTCTCATGGTATAAGCTGGTTATTCACCATGGGATCAGGAATATGTGTTTATCACACCTCGGGCTAAAGCCCTCGGGTGATAAATCACATATTCCCTCTCCTGTGGTGAATAACATATATTTATTCAATAATGATTAATCTCAAGCCCTATCTAGAAGTGACAGAACAAATCATCAGGGATCCATCATTACTGAGAAGCATCTTGTCTGCCTTCTGTGGTTTTCTGAAATTTCTGCCATAACCACTGGGCTCAAGTGACTCAAAGCGGCCAACCACTCCATCCTCTTGATATCCCTACTGCTCTTGCTCCTAATTGAATTTATCTCAATCCTTATTTTGCTGTTACCAGAAAATTAATTCAATTTTGAAAGATTGCAAATCAATTTAACGTTATTTCATTTACTAATGATTTAAAAGGAGTAGGGTAGGTAATGGCTCACAAAAAGGCAAACAGATAATATTTATGATGATATCTGAGCATTGCGAGATGTTAAATAATTTTCAGAAATACTTGGCATTAGACATTGTGAAAATTTAAAGTAAGTTCATGGCAATAATCTGATTCTGAATCGGCATCCTCGCATTACTGTCATCAGTTAAAACAATCTGATGCCAATTGCAACCAATTCAAAATTTGTTCAATCGATCAATAACTTATGAGAAAACCTCACAAGCTTTTTAACAGAGGCTTTTTCATCGACTGAGCCTAGCCTCGATCTATAGTATTATGCAATTTCTGGGTTGTATTTCAACATGCTCTTTACTGGTTCATGAGGTAATGCTTTTAGTACAGAAATGTGAGCTATTCGTTTCTGACACTCTTTGTTTGGAAAGGCATTACTTGAGGCTCCTTTTTCTTTCTGTGAAATGTCATGAAAGTAATTTTCCTTTCATCATATCAGCATGAATATGGTTCTGGGTGCAGTTTCACAACTTTCATGGCGTAAAAATGCATTAGAAAGTTGTTAAATTAGATTAAGAACTTACATGCATAAATGATGTTTACCAAATGCTGCATTCTGGGGTACCGTCGTTCCTTTAAAACTTCGAGAATCTCAATGTGGTGCTTGTGATCGTAATTTAGCAGCTTCAGGCCTTTAGAAAACCCCCTGTGTGATCAAATGGAGCTCCCATTCACCCTAACACATTAAACCCTTTTGGTGAAAACTGGGCATTTATACTGTACAAATCAATAAGTTCAACAGAAACAGAGTTTGAGAAAATTACTGAAATAAACTGGCGTATTAGTTCTGGTTCTTGTCTGGTGGTCAAAGGTTCCAGATGTTATTCCGGGTGGAGGTTCCAGCTACTGAAAGTTGGACCTCACTTGCAACAGTGTTGAAGCAGGATATAGGATTGATGACTGCTCCGAATCATGGTCATATTATTTCCAGATATCCTCTTTGCATCACTTCATATTGAAGACAAACAAAAGACAAAGAGTTGTTATTGTGACTTTTGTAGCAGAACTCAATTTAACAGAGAACTACTCTTGACTAAAAGCCCTTGCTAGGCAGCCATATGGCAATCATTGTCTTTGACAGCTTTTGCAATATTCTACCAAAGGATCGATACAAAACGAGAGAAAAGAGCTTCTTCAATCTTCTTCAATCTTCTATTGTAAATCTAAGTAATTGCAGAAGTAAATGGCACAGTCAGTTTTGCATCCAAGATGCCAAGTATTACGCGCAATGCAGGACCTATCTTTTACATTGACATGATATGACTCACTTATAAAATTAAGGATTAAGGAACATGAGTCACAAAATGCTTGTGAGACCCATATTAAACTCTAATATGAAAGTCTTTTCACCGTTAAAGCATATGACTTCATGTATGGCATTTTGAAATTTTATGTACAATTGTACATGTATGTAATTACTCTCATGGGAACAGAATTTAGTTATCCATAACTGTCTCATGTATCAATTTCAAAAGCAGCCATGTACTGACCCAACCCAATTTGTGTTTTAATTTGGCTTTTAAATTAAGCACACAAGCAGCTATGTAGCTGTTTACACAGATGTTATATGATTATATGCAGGCATGTGTTGCAGTTTATATCAGGAAGTTTTGTGTCCTACCCTGACTGATATGATAATTACTCACCTTACCCTGCATGATAGATCTTCCTGTAAAAAGTAGATTTGATCAGGTAGCATTAGGTACATTGAATGATTTCTGGACTTCTGGTTGAAAATAGTCACTGCAGTCATATCATAGCATTCTCAAAGTAACACAATGCTGCAGTAAAGTAAAGAGGTCTGCGGAGAAGAAAGGACTGCCATCTTTCACAAGATCTCTTTCTTAGATTTCACAAACTTGTACAGATTTGTCCTGAACTTTTGGCCGTGCAGCCAGATGTTAAAGAGACTATTAGGAGGCAGACAAGTACATTGCTGCCTTGGAAATACGAGTGATAACTAAAATTCACAAAATACTGCGATCACATCTCTTCACCTCGTATCCACTGATTATAGAGAAAGTATCATATCCCACAGTTACAATGTAATAAGTACGAGTGAGTGAAAGACTCCTACCACTCAAAAGTAATTTCACATGTCTGCTAATGAGTTGGCTGTTATTTATGTGCAAAAGACAGGACCTGTACAGTGATTAATTCATTATGACAATGACAGGTATGAGAGATTTATTTACGTATCCAAAGTTAATAAATTTAGTATAAATAGAATGGGAGTTGTCACAATGTGAGAATCTTACATTAGCATAGTGTCAATGCATGGCTAGGGTTATACATATCTTACTCTATGACATGTATATTTATAGTTTTAGCAACAGCATCAGAAATAATATATCATTTATATGAACAAAGGGCGTTAAATATGATTTCAAAAACAGACTTGTGTGCTGAATAGAGGCCAGCTCCTTTGTCAGGATGGTGTCGGTATGCGGTGATCAGTTGACTCCACACAGTAGAGAACAATACCCATTCAGTGCAAGGCAAGCATTTTAGTGTGGTTCGAAGCAGCTGCTCCTCTCTAAGAAAGTATAAGATAATACTTGAGCAAATCATATTGTCCCTGAGACATGCCTTGAATCTTATGAAATCACGCACTCAATATTTGCAGGATATGTCACTGATTGTGAACAAACAAGAGAGCACTTGTCTCTGAAATGTCTTATCTCATGCCTGCCAAGGGCAAAATATTGACAGCATGATTGTGCATTCTTTAGAGTTACAAGAAGCAACAGACTTGTGGCCTTCTCAGCCTCTCTATCATTCAATACTGAGTTTCCTATTCCTTGCTTCCTATAGCAGAACTATTCATAATTTTTGCATTGATGTTTTCTTCAAAATGACTTTGCATGCAGAGGTGAATGGTTTCATTTCCTGGTTTAGAACACTTAATTAGATGCCTTATCCCCATGATTACCATACACACACTCATATAATTTCATAATAAGAATTTCTTTCTATTGCTTGCCAGGCAGAATTCCAGAATACGCAGAGTATTTTAGTGCATGTATGTTTCTGTAATGTATATTCACATGTCCATTACAGCTTGGCCGCATGAAAAACTTTTTATTAAGATGTGTTACACAGTATAAATATATTTGTAAATACATCAATAAATAAATTAATGCTCAGAAGTTGAATGATTTGGACATTTGTCAAACATTTTAATCTTGATTGTAAACCTGTTCTATCAGTACAAGTTTGTATGGAAATGCAACCATCTAAGTGTAACACAATACAAGAGCAAAATTAGTACATAATATTATACTCTTGTCCTCAATTATATAACCTGTATGATCAATACTTCATATTTCTAGAGAAGATTAGAAATGTAATTAACATTAATCAAATTGAAATCGGTCATTCTGCAAAATATTTGTATTTGGATTCAACTCATGTGTTCGTAATATATACAATGTATATAGACTTTTATTTGACAGCAGAATATCACATAGATACATGTGTCATAAATATAGGAATGTGATTGCATGTGAGTGCATTTGAGTGCATGGGAGTGCATGGGAGTGCATGGGAGTGCATGGGAGTGCATGGGAGTGCATGGGAGTGCATGGGAGTGCATGGGAGTGCATGGGAGTGCATGGGAGTGCATGGGAGTGCATGGGAGTGCATGGGAGTTAGGGTGGTTCGAAAAACAACAATTTCACCAAAGAGGGCAAGACATTTTGGACTCCTAAGTTTTAAAAATAGAAGTGAATGCTCACGGAGCCTGAGGTTTTAGCCAAAACAGCAAAATATTGTTAATTCGCGAATCCGCGGTTTTGCACAACTTTGTCAATTTTAAAGCTACACAGTTCTAACATTTTTTAAATGGCCACAAAAAGACCTAACATTTGGAGTGCATGGGAGTGCTTGGGAGTGCATGGGAGCGCATGGGAGTGCATGGGAGTGCATGGGAGTGCATGGCAGTGCATGGGAGCGCATGTGAGTGCATGGGAGCGCATGGGAGTGCATGGGAGTGCATGGCAGTGCATGGCAGTGCATGGCAGTGCATGGCAGTGCAATGTTCAACATTATCAAAATGTACCTTTGTTGTCAGTAGCTATTGTTTGACTTTCAAGTGTGATTAGACTCTACAAAGCAGAAGCCAATGGTCATAATATTATTTACAGATAATATTATCTTCATGATATCACTTCTTATTAATGACAAAAGAAAGCCAAAGATATGTTAGAGTGACTCATGTGGCATCACACACTTTCTTGAGCTCAGAACTGCTCTTGACATCTCTCTTCTGAGATAGGCATATTGCAATACATGTAGAGGCCTGCTCCTTTTTCAGGATGAGATGTGGTGATCAGTTGCCTTCACTTAATAGAGAACAATACCCATTCAGTACAAGGCATGAATTGTAGTGTTGTTCGAAGCATCTGCTTCTCTTTGAGAGTGTAGAAGATAATACTTGTGCAAATGATATTGTCTCTGAGACATGCCTTGAATCTTATGAAATCATGCACTTAATATTTGCAGGATATGTCACTGATTGTGAACAAACAAGAAAGCACTTGTCTCTAGAATGTCTCGTCTGATGGCTGTCAAGGGCAATATATTGACAGCATGATTGTGCTTTCTTTAGAGTTACAAGAAACAATAGGCTTGTGGCTTCTCAACCTCTATTTCTCTCAAGTCTGTTCCGATGTTTCCCATTCCATGTTTCTTATCCCAGAACTATTCAAATGTAATCACCGATACAGTAATCTTCACAAACAATACATTCTAATTTTGACAGTGTATAGAAACAGGCCTATCAATCACCAATGATGTCTCTCAGTGTCAAGTTGACCAGCTCAGTTCATTGTTAACAACATATGGTCTGCAGTGACCTCACAGACAGTTTAAAACAGTCAAATTGTATCACTTCCCCTTCCCCAGCTGTAACACTGTCTCAAGTGCATGTACTATATAAGACCTATCTGCATGGACTTTAGTTAAATGAGTGCTGAACACAACCTTTACAAAATAAATGAAACTGATGAACAGGAAAACAGAATCGGATTAAAATTCAATCCCAGAGCAAAATTAATACACCAACTGAAATTTTAACTCTACGGATGTTCTTCATGATGACTTTTAGAATTCAAGTGCATGTTTCTATTGAAATATAAATCTAACCTCAATAATATAGACGGTTTGAGCAATAATTAACCTCTCTTAAGAAGATTAGAACTACGAATTTTCAGAAAAATGTATCCCCTCTTATCTAGAACACGAAAATTAGCTTGAGTTAATCAAACAAGAACAGGAAGGCAAAATGTCGGCAGATATTTGACATTATGAACCATTCTAATTGGCCATCATTAGATTTAATTAAAATCCAATCTGTCAAGCAGCAAAGGATTCTTAATTAATATTCAGCTCTAGTGTTTGTAATTTTAGATTGTGAAGGAGGTGGATGGAGTGATTTCCAAATGAACCCAGAGTTGAATCCAGAGGCCGTACTCGGCATGACTATTATTCTTAAATAAAATTAAAGGATCGATTGGGAATAAAATAAAGAATAATTGAACATAGGTAGATGAACGGTATGTCACCATATTTAATTTTGAAAGGCTAAGCCAAACAAATTGAGTGGGTGAATGAAAATTGATACAGTATGAATGAATTATATTTTGATAATCAGAGTTATAATTCCTTTTGCTAAAAAATTGACAAATATTAAAATAAAATGGTACAGTTCACAACAGTGCCCCTAATGTTAATGAAAATTTGAGAAACTATGGCCTATTATGAGCTATTATACCTACAAACAAGCCAAAACAATAAAGTAAAAATCTTAGAAACTTAAAAATAAATTTAACTCCAAACTTGAAAACTTTTGAAAATTTTTGACATGACAAACCCCCCCCCCACCGTCCGCTACTTAGTACGGGCTGTATTTGGTAACAGACCCTGGTGACCCCCCCCCTTTTTTTAAAATGAAATCGTTATTTCATATTTTAGCTTGAACATTACCAACTTCTTCAACGTTTTCATGGGTACTTTTCATTTTATAAGTTCAAATATTTCAAAAAACGTGATTTTCCCTGTGTTTTCAATGTTATAATTTCCAAAGTCTAATTGGGCCACGTTCAAGTGTCAGTAGTTCTTTAAAAATGCTGGTGACCCCCCATTTGTACTTTTTCCATGTATTCCTAATATTCGCGCAGCGAAACGGCCGCAGGCCGTTTCGCGAAGCGAAATTGGGCACAGGAGAGGACTCAAAAATCTGTGCAGTGATGGTCTCAACATCAACAGTCCACAGTTGGAAATTAGGTCAAGAGGGCCCAGCTTCTTATCAATGATTTAGTTTCGTATATAAAAAAAATGACATATTCATCTTCCAAAGTGTCTTCAAAATTCAATTTTGTCCAGTAATACTCCCTGTACCTATAATTTTTATGGAATAGTTAATTATTAGCCTTGACAAGCTAAATTAAATTATTAACAAGTGATTCATTTAATTTCAAAACAGACAACAAGAAAACATAACAAAATTAAAGTTACATAATCATTATAAACTGATGATTATGTAACAGTGAGCAATTAATCTACATGCAAAAAGTGTTATTGTTTTTATTACTATTATGCTATTATCTAATGTCAACAATCTACCTAGACTTAATTTGGCAGCCTTCAGCATTGTCTGCCTTTCACTATTGAGATGATTACTGATCAATCCATCAACATTAGGCCTATTGATCTATTTAATATTTCTATCTATCTATCTATCTATCTATCTATCTATCTATCTATCTATCTATCTATCTATCTATCTATCTATCTATCTATCTATTTCTATCTGTCTTTCAACATATGTTTTCCTAATTTGTTTTAACAGCTACATAACTTTATACATTTGAAATGAAATAAAGATAAAAGTTATGGTAACGCTGTGAGTCCTAAAACTTTAAAGTACTGCACGAATTTCATAAAAAATGTTTAACTGCCTTTACAAAGTACATGACCTTTATGAAGTGTAATTTATTCACAAATATGGTTTTGGATAATTTTGTCACTTCATGCAACATGACTAATCAGCTGTCATGTTGGCTTTTTTATTTACTAAACGTGCTTGAATTTACTTATAAAGTACTTCAAATTTCAAGCTCGTAATCAATAGGCACAAACAGAGAATGCATTCCCTATGGCATTTTGAAGAGTTAAAATGGCTTTATAGATAGCAAGAAAATGTTTGTGAATGTAATAGAGTTGATGGAAAATAAATTAACGAATCACATTTTTCCAATTTTCAACAAGTCAAAACTCTGAAGGTGCCTGTTAGACATGCATAGCCATCTTGAAAAACATTCCTAAATATTAAGCTAGGCAGTGGTTGGTTGTCATAACAATGCAACAAAGAAGCCCTCATGTCCGCAAAACGCAGGTGTAACAGAGTTGATATAATTTCTGCACGCAACTTTCAGAGGGCATGGACCTAAAACTGTGTGTGATCAAATGTAATGTGGCAATCAGAATTTAGAGTACAGATACCATTAACAAAATATTTGTGTTATTAAACTTAAAGATATCAGTGAGATATCTCTAGCCAATTGGAGTAAACCTAGGTTTTGTACAGCCATTTTCATTGGTGCTGCAATATTCAGCAAGTTGTGGTCCTGTGAACTTCCAAAATCGGACCAAATATCTGTGCAAACATGTTGCTGGAAGTTGAAAAAAGATACACAGAAGGTTAGAGATTTATAATTGCTGGGAGACTGAATCTTGAGACACATCTTCACTTTGAACAGGATCTTGTCCCTTTATCAGAGAATCAACCATTTGAGAAAGTTTAGATCCAAAAATTTAAGCAAGGTAGTCTTCTTGTGATACCCCTGTGGTATAAACAGTGCCTCCAATGGACATGCAAAATAATACCACTCTATACGTTTCTGTGCACACAATTGCATGGTAAGCTTGATACAAAGCCACAAGCCATCCTTTTATGCAAGAGAACACAGTAATTGAACACTGAAAAAAGAGACAGAGAACTCAAACACAGAGACAAAGCAGAGGACACAGAAAACAGAGAACAGCCTCATCAGAACACGACACATCCATTGAAGTAGCGTGACACGTCCGCTGAAGTTGCAAGAGAGTCATATTGGCAGTGTCTCATTTCCACTTGTGAACTCTTCTTCCATAGTGTGAGTTAGCAAGCGACACGTATATGTCATATCTATGAAGAAATATTATAATATTTTCTTACATAAGCGGAAGTACCAGTCACCGATAGACATGATGCTGAAGGGCATAAAAATTGATTCAGTGCATCTCAATACTTGCATATAGGGTAAGGTGAGGGAAATCCGGCCCCCATTTATTCTCGGGGCAAATCTGACCCTTTAATGGTTTAAGTAATTGAATTGATTGTGATGAACATAACTTGAGGATTAAACTGTATCTGCACAAAAGAAAAACAAGGTCAAATTGCTTGATTGTTTTTGAAACAATCTAACAAAGTGACCCTAATCATATGTTGTTTGTTTGATACTGTTTTTAATCTACTTGTTGCTGATTTTAATCTTTGGGGCCGGAATTGCCCCGGGGCCGGATTTCCCCCACCTTACCCTATATGACAAATCAAAGAAATGATGGCCAAAACGCTGCAGACACCTATGTGTTATTATCGTTTTCATAGATACGTGTTTTTCCAGTTTGTACTTCACTTTATCTCAAAACTGTGATGTCACAGACTTAGTTACATAACTGTGTATATTACAAGCACACATTTCAAATAACTGACTAAATGCATTGACACATGGATTATGTATGTTTAGCTTGTTTGGCTTTGATACCTGCACTGGTTAATAGATGCTTGAACCAAACAAACCATATCTTCATAGGAGAGTTATTACACTACTGGCCAAAAGTTTGGAAATTATCACTGCTCACCATTGCGTCAGTGTTGCACAAAATGGTATCTGGTAGTTTGGATTCTTACTTGATCAAATTGGTAATACAACTTTAAATTTCAAAGGTTGCTCTCAAAATGGGGATGTGTCAAAGTGAGTAATCATTGGCCATTGCCATTTCATTGATAGGCCTGGCCACTGGTTTGGGGCCATCAGCATTTTGAAAGCAACAAAAGAAAACTGCATGCCATTCATATACACACTGGAAACTACCCATACATCCCTCTTCCTATTATAACATTTTCTTCGGATCAGATAAGAATCCATACACCCACAAGCAAATTTCTGTAACACTGATCCAGCAGCAAACAAAACTATTGCTTCCAAACTTTTTGGCCTGCAGTGTACAAAGACTAACAACAAGACCAAGATGACCAGTGTCTTGTGAAAAACAATAAAAGAGGCTTTGTTTGGGAAACATTAAAACAGAGACTTTTCTGGCAAGGTGTAACAAATGGCTGAGACAGAAGTTGTTTGTTTTGGTTTTACACAAACATAACATTGCCTGGCAGCTTTAATTTCCTTTGTCATAAACCGTGATGTCAAACTCTGAACTGATATGTCACAGATTGAAGGTTAGACCAATCACATTCACAGATACCCGATGATGTCACGGTTTGACTGCAAAACGAAGTTTTCAAAAAAACACGTAGCTATGAAAACGATAATAATATATTTTTCACGGATTCTATCATATTTGACAGTTGACTGTGAAAAACATTCTCTCCAAATTCTCAGTAATTGTTGGGTGTTGTTTGTTCCAAATGGAAAAGATCCTTTTCTGTTTTCGTCTTTGTCTTACTGCTAAAATGTAATTTTGTCATATGATCAACCATTCACAATCATTAGATTTGAAATATTACTGCTCATAATTGCAGATGAAAGGAATTTTATTTGCGCAGACAAAATGATTTAACCACCTTGAAATGTCACACCATGCAGCTCTCTGTCAATGCATTTGTTCAATATTGGGAGTGCCAATTAACAACACTCATGTTTCTAATTTGACACCATGTTGCCAATTTCTGGTTTCCCTGGGAATTTCTGCTTTTTGCCAGCTGGTATTTTCCTGAACTGCCAAGGAATCTTTTTGTCATGGAAAAAGGAGGTTAACATCAATAATTCAATATGTATCAATGCGCCCTTTGTACATTTATGTCTGCAAATGACAGATGGATTTTTTTCAGGAGTTTCACCCCCCCCTGCTGGTTCTAAAACATCCGACAAAAAAGTTCTTATACTTTTTGTATATTCTTGCTTGTCAACCCAAACTGAAATACTTTTTAGAAGCATCAGAATACATGCATGTGTCTATAAACAGACACATGGTGCAACTTGTCGACTTCTAATTAATTTTCAGATTATAACTGTCACTGTCTGCAATGATTTATTCGGCAAAATTCCATTCCATTTCCTACTGCCTGATGCACATTTACTTACTATAAAGACATACACACTCTTGCTATTCTCATGTGTGTAATTTTGTGGGGACAGGGGTGGGACATGTCCCCCCACATATTTGACCCCGGAGGACATAATATGAAACTTCCCCCCCCCTACTTTTTTGAGTGAAAACAAAATATCTTGTTGTAATGGGCAATTGGGTAAATTTGGTCGGGAGCAGGTCTGAGAGACATACCCACATTTCTGAACACGCATTTACCAAGCCATACAAAAGGAATTGTTGAATGTAAAAATGCTGACTGACTGTTAATTCACGCATCCGACCGCCGATTCTGACCACGTCAACGTGTGTCCCCACATTTTCCTTGAAAATTATGCCCCTGGCTGCTCCAGTCAAGTTTGGATGTTGATCTGCGCTGTTTGACGGCCCTCCGTTCTGTCTGTGTTGTGTGTTCTCTGTGTCTCGTTTCAGTGCTCAATTACAGTGCCCTATTGCATTACAAGCAGGCATATGGCTGCGTGTCAAGCCGGTCATGCAAAGGTATACAGTGAAGTAGAATCCTGTCAAACTGGCAGCGTCTCATTTCCAGAATATTGACTCACTTCAAGGGAATCCTTCCCCAGCCTGAATTTCAATGGTAAACCAATATGCACTCTGCTTTAACTCGACTTTTAAAATACCTACCATTTTTTTATGGTGAAAAGTAACATGATGTACATAAATAGGTACGATATAATTACACTTCAGTTTACTCATAACCCGATCACGACACACTGTAATAATCAGACTATTATATAAATTTAGTTTTCACTCAGCTAATTGTGATGTGTGTGCCAGACAGTAGCTTTTTCAATTTCCTCTGGAGATGTGTGTCGTTTTTTCGGTGTAACAAGTTCTTCCTTTGCAAGTAGAGCAAGATGCATGTACGCTGGATAAACATTCTATAGGTGTAAGAATCGCTCGCAAGGTGATAAAAGCGTGAAACTTGGCACAAGTGTTCAGAAGGACCTACTCTACCATTTTAGGCCGGGAGCCATCTTGAGATTATCTTTGTTCCCTCCGCCATCCTGGATTTCAAAATGGCCACCATTCTGAACCTATTTTAATCAATATCTCAGGAACTATGATAGATAGAGAGTTGATTTCAGTGGCTATGCCCTTTATATCATCTTCCCAATTCACAAAGAGTACTTTGGAACTATTTTGATGGCAGCCATATTGTTTTTCAAGATGGCCGCCATTAAAAACCTATTTTCTACTGTATCTCGGAAACTAATTGAGTTCGAGACTTCGTTTCAGTGGCTATTTCCCCATTTTTAGGGTCAAGGAGTCAGATGCACTTATTTCAAAGGAGACTGAGTAGCATCCATATTGAATATTATGATTATGATTACCAAGATGACCCATTTCTCACTATATTTTGGAGTTAAAAAGTGAAAAAGACCATTTCACTGTACTATTTCATCATTTTCTGAGTGTCAGTCACTTACACCAGCAGTAAAAAGATTTACAACTCTTGTTATAGATACCTTTTAAAAATCAAGGTATCAGATTTGAAAATTTACTCAAAGAAATGTTTATTTTACCTCATGCCAGTAGAGGTCACTTTCATACAGTTTTAATTTCTCCCCCTTATTTCCTCCATTTCACTACTATTTAAATATTTTTCATTATATTTTTGGAGTTAAAAAGCCTGAAAGAAGATATCAGTGGATTCTTTCGTTTACTGGGAGACTACAAATCATGAATACAAAGAATTAAAAATAGAAACAATACATTAATATACCCAGCAAGCATTATTAACATTCGAAAAATTTATAAAAACATTGTTTTGGTTTTCTTCATAAGACTAATTCAATATTAGCGCTTGGTGTGTAGACACCAATTAGTTTTTATCTAAACACAAACATCTTTTCATGCTATGAAATAAAGATATGCTTTTGTTGCAGCCTTTAACTTCCTTTGCAAAAACTTTCCATCATCTAGAATTGACTTGTACTTCTCTCGGATCTGTTCCAACTTCCCGGTTTGAACTTTGCTGGACAGACTTTCACTTATTGGCCTTATCAAGCATGTCAACAACTGATACATTCTTGAGTCATTCTATAATAGCTGACCTGTTATTGGGCTTACTTATTCTGTGCTAACTGCTAAGTGTGCTGAGACCCTTGACTTGAAGCTCACTTGATTGGAAAATGTCATCTGAAAAAGCCTCGTATAGCACAAGCAAGACTCCGTTCATATGTGTCAATATTCACATCTAAAACATATTACACATTATTTGTAAAAATTTATTACACTACAAATATAAAGAAAAGCAGGTAATGTCTAAAACCCGGTAACATTCTCTCATAATTTTTCATAAGGATGACATTCAATCATAAATTCAGGATGAGCTACTGTAGCTGATTTGATCATGGATACAAAAACTCAAGACATTGCTTCTTTGAATGGTACTTCACAAAAAATCTGTTAACATTCCCAAATAGTGCCTAGCTGTGGAAGTATATACTTATGTACACACTAACACGAAAAAAGTACTTGGTTTCGGGCTGTGACATTGTGACAATATGACATTGATCAAGCAGTCCACGAACCCACATCCTCTATACTCCTCCCCTACAACTTATTACATTCTTACAATGTTGTATCAGTGTAGTTTTTAACAAAATGTATGCCCTATATGCTGATTTATTACAATGTCAAAGCTGCTATGCTTGTAACCAATATCTATATTTATAAACGATGGTGACTCCTAATTTTTGTTGTCGTTAGAGCTTATTTACATAATAAGAAGCCCAACAATTGGTGGCAATGGGCCACATACATGAAGATTGGAATAGGCCAGGGAAAATGTGGAGTCAATTTTAGAAGATAGACAGCATTAGCAAAAATAATGACTTCAACAACCTCAATTTGAGGAATTGGTTCTGAAGGATTGAGAATCACCTCTGCTGGTTTCTAGCTTCAATAATCATTGAAAACTCATGTCTGTATTTTATCACAAACAATAAATGCAATGATTGGTACATTGCCTTGGTTAACTTTTCTCATACTATACACCTTCACAGGCTGGCTGACCATGTTTTTCTAAAATATTGTAACGGCAAAAGAAATATTTAATGGTCTCCCATTCGTCAGATTTAGTTCCCAGTCTAAGTTGCTGTCGTGTGGAGACAATTTTACCAAGATTTAACAGCGTACTTTGTTGTCATAAACAAAATGAAGTTCTTGGTTACATTTGAAATAACTTCTTTCTGACAATAAAGTCAAAGTTCTTTGAACCTCAGTATCTTAAGATATTACTTCTAAGTTACACTAACAATCAGCTCGACAATTCAAACACCTTTTTTTGAAAACATATCAGAGGATAAGTGTGCCTCATGGGTTTTCAACTGATTCATACCGATATTGTGGTCCAATTGAATAATCGTCAAAGTTGTTTCATTGTCTCCTCTGTTTCTTAAATTCTTTTTAATAGTCATCCTCATAGAATGTTTACCAATTCATTTATACTGGAAAGCAACTTATATTTGCAGTAAAATATCTGGCACTTGTTAAATATTTCAGGAAAAAGGTTATCTCTTGCTTCATATTCGGTAATTCTTGGTATTTCACACTGTGTAACTGAATCTTCTCCTCGAGATCCTGTAAATTATCATTCGCTGGATCTGAATCTTGTAAGTAGCATGCGAGACTAAATGCTTTTCCACAATCAAGGAGCCAGTCCGGATAAGAAATGCAAATGCAGTATGAAAGATCAGGTCAGACTTCTTTCATATTATTGAAAAAGATTGTTTAAGGCTCTAGCATTGGCATTTCTTAGAATAAAATTTCTATTTCTGAAACCTTGACATTAAAGGTTTTTTTATATCAAGAGCTAAAAATCGTTTTACTGCTATTGTAAGTGACTGACAGTCCCTGTAAATGATTAAATAGTACAATGAAATGGTGTTTCCTGCTTTTTAACACCAAAATATAGTGAGAATGGTTCATCCTGGTAATTACAATCAATAAATTCAATATGGATGCCACTCAATCTCTTTTAAAATGAGTGCTACTGATTCCTTGACCCCAAAAATGGGAAATAGACACAGAAACGAAGTCTCGAACTCAATTAGTTTCCGAGATACAGTAGAAAATGGGTTTTTAATGGCGGCCATCTTGAAAAACAATATGGCTGCCATAAAAATAGTTCAGAAGTACCCCTTATGAATGGGGAAGGTGATATAAAGGGCATAGCCACTGAAATCAACTCTCTATCTATCATAGTCCCTGAGATATTGATTAAAATAGGTTCAGAATGGCGGCCATTTTGAAATCCAAGATGGCGGAGGGAACAAAGATAATCTCAAGATGGCTCCCGCCTAAAATGGTAGAGTAGGTCCTTCTGAACGTTTGTGCCAAGTTTCATGCTTTTATCACCTTGCGAGCGATTGTTCTGCTATTTAACACCCACCGCCTTGACTAATATAAAATATGCACCAATGCAAAGAGCCATAGAGAGAAGAGCTCTCTCTTTAAACAATTGCACTAAAAACTTTCATGGCTAATTCAGTTTCTGTGCCCTTCCAGGCTTTTTGTAACTCCAGGACACTTTGCTATAATGCAAATTGCCGACAGTTGCCTTTTGTCAAGGGGAAAATGAAATGACACTGAAGTGGCTACAATATGTACTCACTTGTTACAGTTGTTTTAATTACCATGGTGGTCCTGGGGTCTTCTTGCCTACTTGCTGCATCTCATGTTTGCTGCCTGATACACTACATTTTCTGTGTTAATATCAGGTCGTTTCAGAAGAAATAATTATATTTATCATGATCACTTGCTTGCATTTAGTGTAATGTTTTCTTACAATGACGAGACATGAACTATTCCTACTTCAATGGATGTGTCACGTTTTGAAGTCATAGCAGTGTCCACTGGTTTGTCTGCGTGTTGGGTTCGCTGTGTCTTGTTTAAGTGGCAAGAACATTTTGTTTTTCATAGCAAGCTGACATCACAGCATGTAAAATTTTGCAACAGTATATATAGAAACTAGTTAAACTGCCAGTTTCTATGCAAAATGCTTTCATTCTTCATATATGTTTTGTATATTAGGGTGGGCTGAAAAAAAATTCTTTTGGAATTTCAATATGCCAGTGGTATAGAAAGTTGGCTATGGCCAAAAAATGATATTTGGTGCAAAAAAAATTTTGTGGCATGCGACTTGTGCCGGGCCACTCCGGCTTTTATGAAAATGCATATTTTCAGTCATTTCGCAAGCTTTTTTTTACCATGTTTTGGCCTGAGTCAGCTTCCTTTGTTTCAGAAGGCTCAATGACATACTTAAATCTTCTATGAAGGTCATTTTGGATTTGAAACACCATAATCAGGTTGCTTATATTTAAGATATAGCCATTTCTGGGTAAATGTTGGGAATCAGAATATGGCTTTTTTTTGCTAAAAATTGCCCGAAAAAATTGAAAATATCGAAATTGACCCAACAAAAAGTGATTCCAAGGCAATTGTAATTACCAAGAGTCCTCCCTAGCACCCTAAAAAACACTTCCAGCGTATTACCTGCATCAATTTGTTGCTTCAGTTTCCGGTATATGGGCAATTCGGTGAAATTAGATTTACAGATTTGACACTTTAGCAGCTTGTGTAGCCCTGCCATTACACCTCAGTTATTTCATTGTTACATGGGGATGAGGCCAAGTAATAGGGGTATCATACAAGCCATCAACCAAAGCTCCAAGTGCAATAGGAGGTGAGCTACAAGGCGAAATGTCACCTTATCGAACATCATATTGAATGTACCGCGAGTGAGTCGTCCGACAAGATGACATTTCGCCTTGTAGCTCAGCTCCTATTGCACTTGGAGCTTTGGTTGATAGCTTGTCTGATACCCCTATTACCTGGCCTCATCCCTATTAACAATGAAATAACTGAGGTGTAATGGTAGGGCTACACAAGCTACTAAAGTGTCAAATCTGTAAATCTGACTTTACGTAATTGCCCCTATTCTGGGAACTAAAACAACAAATTGATGCAGATAATACGCTGGAAGTGTTTTTTTAGGGCATTGGGGAGGACTCGGGGTAATTACAATTACCTTGGAATCACTTTTTGTTGGGTCAATTCCGACATTTTCACATTTTTCGGGCAATTTTTAGCAAAAAAAGCCAAATTATGAATCCCAACATTTACCTAGAAATGGCTATATCTTGAATATAAGCAACCTGTTTATGGTGTTTCAAATCCAAAATGGCCTTCATAGAAGATTTAAGTATGTCATTGAGCCTTCTGAAACCAAGGAAGCTGACTCAGGCCAAAAAATTGTCTAAAAAAGCATGCAAAATGGCTGAAAATATGCAATTTCATAAAAGCCGGAGTGGCCCGGCACAAGTCGCATGCCACATAATTTTTTTTGCACCAAATATCATTTTTTGGCCATAGCCAACTTTCTATACCACTGGCATATTGAAATTCCAAAAAAAGTTTTTTTCAGCCCACCCTATTGTATATGAAAGCCTTACAGGATCCCAGATTGACACAAAAACTACCTATCTGGCTGGGGCCTTTCAAATTGGAAAAGTAAATGATGTCAGAAGAATATAATATTTGCCCATAATCAGAAAAAAACATTATATATATTATTAACCCCTGAACTGACTGTTTTCATTTAATAAAAAAAAAGTTTTTGTTTGTAATCCTTCCTTTATATACAAAGACAATTTTAAAATATAGCCTCACCATCACCCATCTGAATTGTTTTCACTTAAGAAAAACAATCTGTTGTTGTATTGTAATCCTTATATATGAGGTATATATTTTTCACTATTTTGCATATACACGAATTTGTAAAGCTGCAAAAACGAACATATACACGAATTTTGCATTCGTGTAAGTGATAAATATTGCTATTCACGAATTTGTGTATGTGTAATTACGAACATTGCAACTTTAAACTTGGCTAAAACTAACTCTAAACCTAATTTTAACACTAAACCCTAATTATATCGCACTTCCACGAATGTTAGTATTGGCAGATACACGAATGAATAATAAAGCACATTCACGAATGTTAGTTTTTACATGTACACGAGCACCTATGCTCGTTTTTTCATGTCCACTAATTCGTACATGCTCGTTTTTACACATGCACGAATTCGTGAACATGTCAAATAATGAAAAATATATACATGCATATATACAGTGTACAAAGAAAGTTTAAAATATGGCGATGTGTGCCATCACCCATCAGATTATTCTGTCAAATTTCAATTCCAGATTGCGTTTGCCTGTGTTATTTGATCTTGTGACAAACTTCTATTACAGTAGGGGAAGCTTGGGAGAGTTGGGCCGCAGGGAGGGTTGGGCCACCCTGATTTTTGACTAAAGTAAGCATTTTTTGAGAAAACTGCAGCCACCAAAATTTAATAGAAATAAACATCTTTCAATGGATGTTACATTTCTGGCTAATTTGGATGAAAAACGGAAAAACTGAGCCATGTTACGAGTTTTTAATTGTCTGTCAGACAACAAGGACTGAGAAAATTTTCTATGGCATGCTTGGTAGGCTTGACTATTCAGTTGTTATTAACATATTTTGGAAAATTATCAGACAACCGGTTTTGTCATAATTGGAAATTAGAGAAAAATGGTCGAATGGGGGAGAGTTGGGACAGTGCCAATAATCTCCCCTCATGTGTTGCATTTGCCCAGATTTCTTTTCATTGAGACAGAATAACTTGTCTAGAGCGATTTTCAACAGAGATTGAATATTTTTAGGCCTTAATAATTATTCATGGTCAAATAAAATTAGATATCGGGAAATCTAGACGGGGAGAGTTGGGCCATCAGGCCGAGGCTTAAGTCTGACAACAAACTAGAGTTGCAAGAGGCCTCAATTCAGGATTAATGACTTCTATGACCACCACACTACAGGTTAAAAATATTATGGCCTCAAGTACAGCTTTACCGAACCTGATATATTGCAATGGCCCAAGTCTCCCCCTGATTGGCCCAAGTCTCCCACTTGATTGGGAGAGTTGGGCCAAATTTTTTCCAATTTTCATAGGGCTGTAGCTCATATGTTCTTGGGAAAATATCAATGCAAACCTAAAGATATTTTTCTGAAATATTTCAAGATACAATACATGCATTAAGCATGTTTATATAATCATTACTGTCAGCAGGAGGTGCAAGAATGTAAAAAGTGGCTCAACTCTCCCAAGCTTCCCCTACACTCTAAAAAATGTCGGGACAAAATTGGTTTTTTAGATTCAAAATGGTTTTTTGAAAAACCAAATCTCAATGCAAAACCAACATGGATTTTTAAAAAAACCCATGTTGGTTTTTTGCATTGAAATTTGGTTTTTCAAAAAACCATTTTGAATCTAAAAAACCAATTTTGTCCGAAATTTTTTAGAGTGTATGTTTTTGTCACAATAAGATCAACTGTTTCATAATCATTGGTTCAAAAATATTGCGGCTCATGATTGCCAATGAAAGGAATCTTATTTGTGCAAGCAAAATAATACAACCAGCTTGAAATGTCACAACGTGTGGTTCCCTGTCAATGTATTTGTTCAATATTGGGAGAGTCCATTAACAACACTCCTGTTGTCAATTTCTGATTTCCCTGGGAATTTCTGCTTTTTGACAGCTGGTATTTTCCAGAACTGCCAAGGTATCTGTTCGGGGTGAACAAGAGTGTTGACACCAAAAAAACTAAAAGTTTTGTAACGAGTTGCTATATTTGCGGTTGCTAATGTCATCCTTGGCAGAAGATAGCAATACACTACTAAAGTGCAGAAAGCATTTTTTTAAAAGTTACCTGTCAACAAATTGTTTTTGTTTATACATGGTGGCCTTCCATCAATGACTAAGTGATCATCGGAGAGTCTCCTTGCTCACTAAATAAATTGTTTTTCGTCATCATCAAATATGCCCTTTGAAACTTCTAAAACCTTCAGATTTTGTATATTTACTGGCTTGTACCAAATGGCAGGGCCAGGTTTAGGATCGAGCGGTCAATCTGGAGTTGCACCGTCCCTCTAGGGTTTGTGATCACTACCTGCAATTATTAATTTACAGTCAACAAATGACTGCCCTACGTTCTGCTGTGGATGGACATCAGTTACTCACAACAAGGCCTATCATATGCATTGAGACGAAGTATAAATTTGTAACTTGCGACCTAATTTATCAGATGAGTGACATGTTAAATGACTTTTCCTAATAGCATTGCAAGTAGATCTATACATTGAGAAATCACAAACTGCTTTTAAGTCAAACAGAAAAACATGGCATAGATAGGGCTATGATCTCACAAGGAACATGCCTGTGCAATTCTGTAAGCACTTGTCATTAGTTGGCTGTAACAAAATCACTTCTGGACACTTTCTCAATGCAGTTTTGTTTCCAATGCTGTTGCTCAGCTCAGGCTGTGTCTTCTGGTTTGTTTATGTTGTGTGTTTTCTGTGTCTTGTTTCAGTGCTCAATTACAGTGTCCTATTGCATTACAAGCAGGCATATGGCTGCGTGTCAAGCCGGTCATGCAACGGTATATGGTGAGGTGGAATCCTGTCAAACAGACAGTGTCTCATTTCCAGAGGTGTGGCTCACTTCTAGGGATCCCTTCCGCAGTTTGGTTTCCAATGATGAACCATGTGAACAAGTACCATCTTTTCACATTCTTTCAAAGTACTAAGTTCTACACTTGCAACTTCGGCAAGATGTTGGATAAACTCGTACATTGAATATACAATTATGCACTAATGCAAGGAGCCAGAATAAGAGGAGCTTCGCTCTCTCAACAACTGCACTTAAAATTTCACTGCTAATTCAGTTCCTTTGCCCTCGCAGGCTTTTTGTGATTCTAAAGCACTCCACTGAAATGCAAATAGCTGACAGTTCATTTTTGCCAAGAAGTGAAATGTCACTGAAGTGCCTAAAATATACTCCCTCACTTGCTGCAGCCATTTTAATTACCACATGATTCTGGCATCACAAAAAACTCACATTTGTTTATATGTAATTGGCCAGTTAAGTTGGCAATAACGAGAAAGAATAAGACTACACAATCATGCAATCTTCCAGGAAGAAAAGTTTAGACAAGACTTACGGAGTTTCCCCGAGGATTTTTATAGTTGGGGGGGGGGTCTCAGGTGTAAATTGTCCTTGGTTGCCAGCCGGCTTTGCATTCCTTGAACCCCAAAGACATTTTTAACATAAGACATTGATTTACACAAAATGGTGCATTTTAAGTCAAAGGTTAATAACATATATTTCGTAACTGAAAGTCCCAAAATGCAGGAAATACAGTCTTACTTGTGGGACGAGTAGGTTGGGGGGGGGGGGGACCGGAAATCCCCATCCCTCCCTCCTTTTGGGGGATACCGTGACTTGGACAAGACTAGCACTAATTAATCTGATATATTTATGCAGTGTCTGACATCATATATTCAACACGTTGAATAGAACATACATGTATGCATTATCGAGACGTAACTCCTTGGCATCTTTACAGCCTCATGCCTAAGTTCATAATCCCTTGAGAACTCTATTGGTTTGGTCATGGAAACATGAATGGAGAGGAGCATTCATTTTACATAATAACAAAATTCCCAAGAGAATATGTTGCTTGCTTGTGAGGACTTCCTTCTTTCCTTTTCCGATCAATCACGTATGACAGATTGTTTGATATCCCACTCAAGATAGGATCCGGTGAAGCTTGTTGTAGAAATGGGACAGCGAAACATCAGATTTGACACATATGAACGATGATATGACCCTTTGATATTTTCAAAGGATGCTATTGATACTATATGACTATTTTGAAACATGAATTAGGTTAATTTAAAGGGAAATCTTTTATAGTTCTTGGCAAACAAATAACCTCCTTTTACAAAGAATTTCAGGTTCTAAATTCAGCTGTTGGTATACATGTAGCCCTACATCAATGGTGTCACATCAAGCCCTAACCATCACATATTGAAATGAAGTGCCAATTTGTCAATGGTTAGCTTGTGACCTCAGTGGTGAGTGGTGCGAATCATTCAGTGACTGGTCCGGATAGCATTTAAAGACATTGCTAGCTACGTATCACACATAAAGAATATCATGGCAAAAATAGGGATATGACATCAAAGGGAGCATTTTAGTTCATTTCTGTAAGCACTTGTTATTAATCATCATTAAGATTATCAAATAAACAGTTGGAAGGATTGCACATAAAATTGCTCATAAAATCCCTAGTCATTCGCAGCCTCTGCAGTCTGCACTTCTAAATTTAAACATAATTAATTCAATCGAAAGTTGTTTGGAACTGGACTATCTTGGTCACTTTGCATCACAACTCTTTAGACCCAGCTGCCTGAAAGATACAATGTATATAGAAGCTTCACTTGCACTACTAGCTCCACTTCTATAGCAGTGCAAATATATATACATACCTTGGTATTTGATAGTTTAATATATAAGTTTAGATCTACATATTATTTTGAAGCCTTTCTTTGGAATTTTGGCCTTTTTTTTCTGACACACAATCCGGACAGTGCGGACCATCTCTTTTTTACAATGCAATGTGATATAGTGGACATCAATAGTACATCATCAAAGCTCCCACAATTCTGCTATCAGAAATTTTCAGAGCCAGTACAATACGATTCATTTGATAGGATTTCTTTGATATATACCTTCTAAGAACTAAAAAGGGGATATTTCTATATTTTCTATAATACGTGGCATGCATCTCACCAAATATTTAGAATACTGAAAGTACAGTTGCTCTTGAACGTAAGAATATAATTCAATGATTTGCCATTGAAGGCTATGTTAAAGTTTTCTCACGTTATGGGCTATAACATTATTGACATCATTCATGCTTGTATCATACCATTGAGGTTTTCAACTACCTGTACTAGCCTGGCTGTTGAATTTGCACAAGACGTCTTTATGCAAGATGATGCAGTTATTATTAGTACTGCTATAAGCATCACCGCAAGACAAGTGTAACATGAAGTTCAATGGCAAATTGCTGAAGGGCTTACTTACTTCCAAGAGCAACTGTAAGTCATTCCGTATATTATGCATCCGTTGTAAGCCGGAGTATGCAAAAACACAACCTGCTGAACAGCCTTAGTTTGCTTAGTTGGCAGACTGCAGACACATAACTTGTGTGTTAGCTCATTAAATTCAGGACGCGGCTTTTGTGAGCCAGTCGAGATTTAAGATAGTTTAGAGGGAAGTTCCTAATTCAACACCATTTGGCCCGTTTTCACCAACATGGTATTAAGAGTTATGCCAGGTCTTAGCTAAGACCTGGTCTGGCTAAGCCAATCACTCAAGCGGAGCAGGATCAAGGAACATTTACTGAGTGAAAGCCTGCACATAGTATTTAAACAACTCAACTGCTACAAACACAATTAATCTCTGAAGTTCCCAAACATGGCCACATGACAAGGTAAGAGAAAAAGAGGGGGGGGCTTGGAAATTTATAAAAAAAGAAAATTAATTAGTTGTCTGTCCAGTGTTGGTGACAGAAATGCAATTTTCTTTAGCCCCCTCCGCTCAAACAATAAATTAATACAAATCAGCTGGTCATGCATTTTTGCACATTGAAACTACAATAATGGTTGAATCCCTTTGAATATCTAATGATAAGGGTCCTCAAAATCTGATGTACCCAGAATGGCTGACGTGCCTGCGATTTTTTGCTACCGGCAGTTACCAACAAGTCGTTGGTGACCTGAGTGGTATTAGTGTCGCCTCAGTTTCAAGGATTGTGAAGCGTGTTAGTCATGCAATCGCTTCATTAAAACCCATATATGTACGTATGCCCAATGGACCAGTCACACGGGAGGCTAAATTGGAATTTTCCTAAATCGCCCGATTTTTGGGGGGGGGTTATAGGATGCACAGATGGCACCCAGTTCCGAATTTCCTGCCCTTCGAAAGTACCCCTGTGCTAAGACCAACAACATGTGCAGAGGTTTTGTACAACTCAGCACAGAAGAATTGCCTCTATTTGGTGTCATGACTATCATAGGCAAATGCTATAAAAACATGGTTTCATACATGAAATACTTTTAAATCGTGTGCTTAATGCTGTATGGCTAGTATATTTGCAACAGTTACTTCAACAAATATATTTTCTAGGTAAGAGTGTGTTCTTGGTTTGCAAACTTTATATCTCATGATGTGACATATCTTTCTTGAAAAAATCTTTGGTGACTGTTAAATTAGAGAAACATGCGAATATGATAGACAAAGGCCTATAATACTGATTTGTCTTGCCATCTCATAAGAAACATATGTTCTGTTTTCATTGGCCTAATCACTTTTTGACACCAAATCAGTTTGAGATGGCTGATCCTTGAGTTTGGTGACAATGTGTATGATTCACTGAACCTTGACAGGTTTACATGCTTAGCACACTCTTGGTGAAATGGACTTAGTTATACCAGGTTTAAAGGAGTTAACACCAGGCTTAACTCTTAATACCATGTTGGTGAAAACGGGCCCAAATGTCTAGAGCTAGTTAAACCGACAAAAAAGTCTACTATATATGTGACTATAACATCTATATATACGTATATGCCTTCTGTGATAGGTTTTGAAATGAGTTAACACTGTGTAGTGTGTATGTACCCTTTGCTCTATAAGAAGCGACCTAGTTTTAAAATTATAAAATCTTATATTTTGGACCAGAAACCAATTCAATTACAATATAACATAGCCAGTATGCTGCATTTAAGAATTAGGCATCTTGATGTGAAATTAGAAGAATTAAATATTCAACAATCAAAAGATTTGGCGATTCTAGCAAAAATGCACTGTAATTTTCTAAAACTGCCTAATCTCCCAGAAGACTTAACTGATTGATTCCAAAATTTGTATGTGTATTACTTGTACTATAAGACAGCATACTGGCTATATTACAAAGCTGGTTGTTTGCTCTATACATGAGAAATAAACACAATGTAAACAAAAAATCCTTAATTAGGTCGCTTGGTGAGTACACAGTGTTAATGGACCTGCGAATTATTCTGATGTCTTCCGCGAAGCATGCAGGCTGCATGGAAAAGTTTGAAGAGTGTCTGGTTTCAAACAATGCTCTCTTGAATTAATTATGCTTTCAATTTGGCCGAGGCTGAACATGACAGCAACGGTAATAGGATTTTATGACTTTGAATGTATTCCTTCCAACAAAAATCAGCTGCTCTGATATCCTAAAAGCAGGTTATTGTAATGACATTTTAATTAAAGCACAGGGAAAACAATATGCTCTGTGTGATGAAGAGATCAGAAAATGAAGATCTGTTCCCAGATTTTATCAATGAGAATGGTCATACATCTAGAGCATTATCATATGTGATTACAACCTAATCAACCTGGAGGTCCGGTCGAAAAATGCACTACCCCAAGATACGAGAATTGTCACCTTGATTAAGATAAACAAATAGTACTGTGGGTGCCCCACCAGACCCCCCCCCCCCTCCCGCAAACATACAATGCCATTTTTTAAATATATACCACCGAAACACATCACATAGATCATGAGAAGCACCTGCCATTTGACTCTAACCAAGCTCAACTAGTCCTGTAAAATAATCCACTGCATGAGGTTGTCCTTTTCAATGTCCAATCTCACAAATTTAAGTCATATAAATCAAACCTAATATATTCCAGTGTAACCCAGGTCCGTTCTTGAACCGAATAACACCATACAGAGTAACTGTAATAAGTTCTAACCAAAGAAACACTGTTTTGTCTGCTGTCTTCTCTTCCAGTTTGGAGCCAAAACATTCCAAGTGAAAAGGAAGTGCTTTCCGAGAATTTGCAAATTTCCATTTTGACCAACCTTGTTAGTCAAATTGACTAGGAGCATGAAAATGCTTAGCCTTTCTGACCAACCCACCAAAATAAAATGCTTGGTCTTTTTGACCAGATGAGTCAAAATAACTTCAACTTACGATGCATGATGACTCCTTTGGTTCTATCAGACTGTACAGGTCTGTCTCTCTGAATGAGAAGAAAATGAAATGGGAAGTCAGACAAGCCAGATTAAATTCAGTATGCCTGTATCTACATCTGCCAAGCACAAGCCAAGTCCAAACTGATGTGAAGAATCTGAATTTCTTGTCAGAACTTATCACAATTACAAGTCATATCAATTTGATCAAAACGGTGCCCTCTTAACATAATGTTTTCCAATGCTAACGTGTTTATCATACATGTTCCAATCCTACATCACAAATTCATAATGTTCAAATAATTTCTTTCTACATACTTTTGTAAGGATTGTAACTTTGTCTTAAAGATGTATTTCTTCTGCAAAACAAGACTGCTTCAGTTTTGGTGAACCTGAGCTTAACAAAATTACTATAAGGTCTGAAATGTGATTACTGGTAGTAATGTATTTATTAAATAAAACTATTTTTCGCCAAGGAAATGCGAAAAAATCACAAATCTTTATTTCACTTTCCCTTTCATCGAATTGGCAATGTTACGTAGAATACATAATATGGCAACATATATGACCAGTAAGACAGAGAAGCACGACAAGTAGTATTTGCTTCCTATGGTCATCTGGATGCATTAGCAGATTGGACCCATGCACTCTCTAAGGGTGCGTATTGACTGGTCAACAGAATCTGCACTGCAGAACCCTTGCTGGCCTTATATGATAATGCCACACATTTCTTTCTTCATGTATCCATTTGTAATGTGACCACTCAGAGCCACTCTGCAGACTGCATACACCATCTTAAATGCATGTTATTATTCCCTTGCAGTTCTTCAGAATCCGTTGTACCTGTCACGGTTCCGTATAGAACTTTACACAATCATTGCCTACCTAGTTTTATTCTGATATAATAATTCATAAAATTGCCTAATCTGACTAAATCTGTTAACATCTACACAGCCAAGAGAAGCTGGCGCATCCTTGGTGCTTGATATTTGGCACAAGAAAGGTTTCAAAAATCTGTGCAGTGATGGTCTCAACGTCAATGGTCGACAGCAGGAAATTAGGTCAAGTGGGTCCAGCTTCTTATCAATGATTTAGTTTAGAATTTAACAAAAAATGACATATTCATATTTTAAAAACTTCAATTTTCTCCATTAATATTCCCTGTTTCTATAATTTTTATGGAATAGTTAATTATAAGCCTTAACAAGCTAAATTAAATTATTAACACGTAATTCATTCCTTTTCAAAACAGACAATAAGAAAACATAACAAAATTAAAGTTACATAATCTTTGTCAACTGATGATTATGTAACACTGAGCAATTAATCTACATGCAGATCATGTTATTGTTTTTGTTATCACTATTATGTAATATCAACAATCTAGCATAGACTTAAATTTGGCAGCTTTCAGTGTTGTCTTACTATTTAGCTGATTATATATCAATTCTATTTATCCTTAATCCTATTTATTTGCTATCCTATCTATCTATCTATCTATCTATCTATCTGTCTATTTTTGATCTATTTTATCTTTCTAATAGTTTCTAGTATAAATTTCTCCCTTTTTTCTGTATTTCCGTCTTTCAATTTCTTTGAAAAAGTAACATAACTGCCTTTCATGCATTGAATATTAAATAAATGTAATGAAAGTTACGATAAAACCATAATTCCCAAAAAAACTTTTTAAGTGCTGCGCGAAATTTCATGGCTGTGCCATTTTCATATTAGCTAATGGCTTGAACTGAAAAGCTAAGTAAGGCAAAAT